>JALLAY010001368.1:0-10658 GCA_036939635.1 Cyclotella baltica | reverse complement strand
GCGTAGTGGATCTCCTTTTCCCTGTAGCTGCTAGTGTTGAATCGGATGCGCAAGATGTTTGTCGCGCGTCTACCACTATACCGACTCTCCTACTCGCTCCCATCTCGCGGTAGACAGACCCCAACCACAAGCCAAGCCGCCAGGAGAATAGCAACCACCCGACCTCACCCCCCTTCAAAGCACCTACGATCCAACCCCAACGGTTATACCAGTTCGACCGCATCATTGCTGCCGTCTGCATTTGATGTCTCCTTTGCATAATCTCAC
This sequence comes from Cyclotella baltica, assembly GCA_036939635.1. Taxonomy (NCBI): domain Eukaryota; phylum Bacillariophyta; class Thalassiosirophyceae; order Thalassiosirales; family Thalassiosiraceae; genus Cyclotella; species Cyclotella baltica. The sequence goes on along the minus strand of JALLAY010001368.1, from coordinate 10,391 downwards.
ATATTTATGGTGCCGCAAACAACCAAAGAGAGCGACACCGCCGCATCAGAAACGCTGTTGATAGCTCCAATTGCAACAACAGCAACATTGGTTTTCATTCTAACGATAACAAAAGTAACCTTGTGGAAAGCGCGCTCATACGCAAAAGATCTCCAAGAGAAGGCTTTAAGAGTCTGGAAAGATGGAAGTCCAATGGTAGGTTGTTGCTGTTATTGGCCGTCTCTCATGTTACGACTGGCACTGTTTGACTTATTTTAGTTGATTCCATCCTGATTAATTAGCTCGATCTTTCCAACGTTGAACTGCATGAGAGTATAATTCAAACTGCTCTAAGTCGAGGCAGTATTTCAGTTGGAGAACATCCGACAAAGATAAATGACACTCGTTACGCGTTGTCGAATTTTTCGTCGGAGCCAACCTCTAACCTATGCTATCAGAGATCATCAAGCGAAATATCAAATGACAAAGATGAGGATATGGTAGATGAAACATCTAAGGTGAAGTACAATGCTCAAGTCGGGGGATTGTCCAGTAGTAAATTGCCCGTATTGACACTAGAGCCTCACTTCATTCTGAAGCCAGTAAGAATAGAATCATTAGAAAAATTCGATGCTAGAGGTGAAGTGTCTCAATTCAATACAAAGTCATGGGCGAAAGACGGTATACACGATCAAACAAAGAGATATCGAGGAGTTAGGGAAATTGCTTTCTACGAGTCTCTGCTAACTGCATCTCTACTGCCTCCTTTGGAGTATTTGGTATCTGAGCTGGCGTTATTGATTGATGACACTACCGAAACCAGTTGGCGCTCTCTTCTTGCTCTACTTAGTCTGCTATCACTTCACAACACATCAGGCAACCTAATGCTATCATCAAGCAAATTGCTTCATGGCACAAAAAGTTCTTCAGAATTATCTACTATGCTATGTCTGATGGCAGCTTATCAAACGGGTGATGTGTCTACCGTTGTGTCGGTAAAATCATGTGCCAAGTCATGGTATCATTTCCTTAAAGAACAACTAGATATGAAATGCTTGGTAGAGTTTACTGCCCCGTATGCAGGACTGCTTGATGTTTCCAAATCTGATGGCCGCATTTCCACATCTACAAGCGAATACAATAATCCATATGGAACTTCATCTGCACCACAAAACGGGTTCTCGTCATTTTCACAACCTTATCTTATTCTGAGAGACATCTCTTCTTCTTTTACTCACCCAAACATTGTTGATATCAAAATGGGGACCCAAACTTACGAGCCAAGTGCACCCTTATCAAAACAGCATCGAGAGGCACGAAAATACCCACTACAGTCAGAGTTTGGGTTCCGTATTGTCGGAATGAGAGTGTATGAATCAGCCAGTGGCACATTTAGATATTGGGACAAGAGTTTTGGAACCAAGTTGATGTGCAGAGAAGATTGCAAAAATGCACTAAAATTATTCTTTCAATGCAAGGGCATTGCGCCCTTAAGAAAGTACGTGCATCGTGTTCTTTCCTCTGTGATCAGCCAATTGGTCCGAATCAAGTCTTGGTTTCAAGTCCAAAACACAACGATGGGGTTTTATGCAAGCTCCATTTTGATTGCGTATGAGGGTTGTGAAACATCTCAGTGCAAAAGCGAATCAGTTTCTGATCCTGTGGTTAAGATGATTGATTTTGCTCATGTATGTCGAAGAATTGGAGGCGATCCTGGCTATATTCGCGGCATAGAAAATCTGCTTAGTATTGTACAGGAAATTTTGCATGAGTTAAACATACAATGATATGCATTATATAATTTTACCTGACTATTAAGTGAGATGTATGAAATAATTTGTTTCGTGGAAGCCATTGCCGTTGTTTTACAGGTGTCTAACCTCGACCTGCTCAAGTAACACATGAAGGGACTACTTTTTCTTCTGTGCCTTGGACTTTGACCTTTCTTCGTGATCGTTCTTGTGCTTAGATGACTTTTTGCCAGATTTTCCTTTAGTTTGCTCACTGCTTTGCTCATTGCTTTCCTCAGGTATTGCCTCTGCGACAGCGGTAGACTCTACGTCCTCGTTGACTTCACTACTTTCCTCAGGCATTGCCTCTGTCTCCTCATCGACTTTCTCATCACTTTCCTCAGGCATTTCCTCTGCGACAGTAACGGACTCAGTGCCCATATCGACTTTCTCATTACTTTCCTCTTGTGTAGAGTCTGTGACAATAACCACATCTGCGCCCGAGTCTACAACGAAATCACCCTCCGTAGTAGAGCTTCCTCCTACCTTTGCAAACACGACATCTTCTAATGATGCATGTGCTTCAACAGCGGCAGACTTTCCTGATTTCCCAGAATTAGAAGGGACATATGGTAACTTGGTTGGCTCTGCCTTCCCTGATTTTGAAGCACTTGCTGCTACAGATTTACCAACAACTTTTCCTGACTTTCCATAATCAAAGAATGCTGTTGACTTGCCCGCTTTTGCATCTACATCTACAATTTCAATTGGAGTTGATTCACCTATCGCGGGGCAGAAGTTTTCTGATGCGGATTCAGTAGTCTCCTAGAACGAAATAAAATTGTAGTGAATTGTTCATGTGAGCGTGTTATAAGAGGAAAATGGATTTAACATGAGTCTTACCACATCGGTCCATCCAATATTGCCTGTTTCTGCTAGAGGCACTGCATTGCATTTGTTGTCATACAACCATAGCATCCTAGTTCTCACCAGCTCTCCACTTGCGTTTTCACCAACAAGTAAAACTACCACACCTCCAGGGACACGTGATAGCTGCTCCTCAATTTCAACATCTGGGTCAAGTGTTTTGGAAATCGAATCAAATTCAACCACAGCTCCATCTTCAAGGTCGACATCGAGATACGTCTCGTTCTTACTTATAACGACTAGTGTGCCATCAGAATGCACCTCTGCAAATACTATTGCTCTGATTTTGACTGGTTTCATATCAAGCGTAGCCGTGTTCAGCCTACGCTTTCCATTACCTTGATTGTTAGCTGCATGTCTGGTGAAAGGAAGAATCCGCCTCACCAAACTTTCTCCTACGTCTGGTATGAAATCTGCCCAGTCGTCATCTTCCGCTATATTTGAATCAGTAGAACACACAGTAGTGAAAATTCCGGGGCTGTTTTCCAAAGTATCATCTTCACAGGTTTGTGACAGAGATAGAGCAAAGGAGTATTTCTGGGGCGAACAGGAGCAAAACGACGCTGATTCTTTTGCTCTGGCCAGGTGGCACGTCAACAGGAACAGTAATAACAGTGTTGTTGTGTTTGCGGCTTTCATTATGCTTAACAATAGAACATGATACGACGAAGATAATAATCTTAGCATTACGCTTCTGTCTATGTCTGGATTTTACTTGAAGAAGGAGAAAAGGTTTGATAGATGGGCGGATTGACATGCACCCGTGCCATGTTTTTATGTTGTTAGCATGAAGCCGTGTTGGAAGTTGGAAGCATCATCCATCACGGCATGGGGGCAAATATCTAATTATTTTTAAGCCAATTTTGAACGGAAATGTGAACGGAACTTTAAGATACCTGAAGCTGCGCGACAGTAGGACTCAATATGACAGCCGTAAAGATAAATTTAAATGGTATCTTTTAGGATTGGCTCTTAAAATTTGGGACAAGGGATTTCATGTGTACCTTGTGGTACTACATATGTATGTATGTACTACATAGTCAGTGTACTCTTGGTATCCGAGCCCTGTAGCTGGCTGCAGTGCATTCTTCATGGAAACTGCAGCGGAGGCAACTGCCCACCCCCTTACTAAATGATTGCGCAACCTGAACCTAAACAGCCTCTGAGGTAGACGTCAAACTCTGCCCCGAAGTCTGCTTAATCCTTTACAACTTAGGCAATGAATTCCTTGGGTTCCACAACAATGAAGAACACAGCAAAATGCAATACATAATGTGAATTGCATGACCTTGTGGACACTTTTGACCGTACACTATGATTCTAGGTTAATCCCAGAAATACTTATCCGAGTGTCCCGAAACCCCACTCAGCTGCTGGTACATGTAACAGTATGATGGTGAACTGGACTTTGACAATGTCATCCACAGGACTCTGTTTTAATCCATTCCTCTGGTCCCAGGAATGGACCGCTTATTAGAGGACCCCTCTAATGTGGCAATGGATTTGGTCTGAGAGATACGAAGAGAGCTGCTCGTATGGGTGTGCAGAAGTATGCGAGATTTTGTTTCATATTGATCTCAGATTAAGTAAGACTATCCATTGAAGTTAGGTACGACCACCAGATCAGAGACTGTTTTTTTATGGTACAGTACTATATACAAGTACAAGTGACCACTTGGGACCTGAAAGGGTACCAAAAAGAAAAGTGAGCGCTTGCATCTTTCATCAGAGCATTTTGAACCATCAAGCCTGGAACACTCGTCCATCTCCATTCACAATCATGAACAAGCAGTGAAGCAAAATTGCAGTCAACTATTCTGTTGACCTAACAGCTATGCAGAATTGTGTATACCGCTGTCTTTCTTAGACATTAAGTTTTGGATCAAGAGCCATATTTAATAGTGCCAAACATTCTGTCAATCAAACACAACAATACAATACATCAAATCCATTCATCAGCTGTACTGATTTAAACATCGTAAAAGACCGTGGAAAAGAAATCAAATATTTTTGAACCTTTGCATACTCCATTACACCATGATATGCATAGATTTGTTTGTTTCAATTAGATGCACATCAACACATACTTCTTTTGTAAGTGAACTATGAATCAATACATCAGTAGTGCAAGTGAATGGCATATGTTATGTAAAAAATGAAATCATTTGTGCGCAACTACTTATTGATCCTAATTTCTATCAAACAAAAAGATTTTTGGCATTGGATCATATTAAATAATTGTTTAACAAAATTATGTTTCTATTGATCTATCTATATCTACTTGGATGGTAAATTGTTGCGATGTTGGTTGTTACATTCTACCTTCTTCTTATGATACTAAACCGGACAGAACAGGAGAGTTCAATTCATCCGAGACAGATAATATGTGGATTTTTGTAAGGACTTCAACTCAATTTTATTTTGGTTGTGACAGACATTAGTGATTTTCAATTAATGATACTCTCTATGAGATTGAAGGATGCAGAATTGTTGAAAATGATAGTAAACATCATTAGAAACGATATTGTGATGTTGGCCGGATGTACTTGAGAGAACAATATTTCCTTTCTCTGCATAGATAATGTCTCCACTTTATTTGTCATGTGTTGGGATCCGTGCTTGAAATGATGATATGACATCAGATAGCGTGATGGGATTGGTGATGGTTGATGTATCATTGAGTTATTAAGATGATGGATACAGAGAGGGAATAGATATGCGAAGAGAAGGGAAATGCATGTCCTCATCATCTGACAGAGATTTGGCTTGCAACAGAGGGCAGTCCACGTCGCCGTTCATGGTTGGTTGTTGTTTTTGATTGTTGGTCTATAAGAAACACAAAAAGGCCAATTTATAATTTGTTGGTAGTGTAAATAGGTGACAATTCAATGCTGCTTATTTCATGGAAAATTCATCTGAAGAAAAGCTGCACAAGTTTTGCTGGACTTCCTCTCCCTACAATGACTTTTGTTACAAAAGATATTATTGCTACTTGTAGCTCAATCCCCTGGGAGTATGTCCCTACTTGAGTTTGGTCGTGTTTGCATTATGGTTCCTTTCATTCTTCAACTGGAAAGCTTACCATTTTTGTGACATCTCTTATTCTTATCAGCATACCAAACCACTACCATACCCCAATCTCTATACCAATTCTTCCTTTATTCCCTGATATAATGTTTAAAGTGGGTGACTGGAACAGACTGGAACATCTCCCATGGCTTGAAATGTCTGCAAAAACACCCTCTTGGTGGCTTGATTCCACCACAGCCTTGGTTTTGACTGTGAATTTGCAAAAGAGAAATGGGGTTAACATGTTTTGTAAACCCCACTACGACATTTGTCACCTAACTATATAATTTTCTCCTATGTCTCATGAACAATGAGAAGACTGGCACTGGTTGGACTTGCCACTCCTGTCAATATTATGATAGTCTCTTTGGTTTTGGTCATTATGATTGGTGACAGTGAAGAGTTTTTTCTTCACTTCTCCAACTTCCTGTTAATTTTCCATCGTCTCTTTGTGGATCATTACAATTACATCATGACACATCTGTCTTTTAGATCCTGAGGTAGGTTGGTGGTTCAGCGTTGTTTTTTTTGGACAGTTTCTGGGTGACTGGTCACTCAGATGTTATTCCGGTGTTCGTAGTGCTGGTGGCTAGTTTTTTGCGAGTCTGATATTTCAGTAAAGATCCCGGTGGATGATTGTCGCTTGTTGGCTTGTGATGTCGTCATCACGAGTTGTCCACTGATCACAACAATGATGTCCATCAGACCAGAAGTGCTCAGCAGTTGTTTGGCTTCTGCCTTGTGCAGTTGTGTTGCTATGAACGTAGTTGTTGTAACGGCCTGCCTATTTTAACAATGGTAACAGAAAACCATTGTTTAACAAGTCTTCTATGCTAAACATAGAGTATTCATGAATTATGATGTCGAGTAGCTTTCTTGTTATGAATTAAGCTATCAGGCTAAAAAGCCGATATAACGATGATCTACATAAAATTTCCGATAGTGTGGATCTGTTGACAGATGCTAAAGGGTACCGCACCCACACAGCCAATTTATGTTGTGCCTGATTGGATGTGTGAACTTCGACTATGACTAATGTAAATGTAATCGTAAGGTCGTAAGAACTAAAGTGATTATGTTCATTCTTTTGTCATTATTTTATTAGCTAATGCTAGGTAACAAAAACCCATTGCTGGATGATAGCTTGTCAGGATGGGATTACCGCATCGCCAACAGTGAAACTGATCATTATGGTCAGCAATGCTGTCATCTGGAGGACTGTGGTGGGCGATGGTTGTCATCAACCACTATTGGGGAGTAAACAGTAAACACCACCATCGTGGCAACGTATTAAATAGATTTTTTGTGAGATAGTACCATAGGACCACTACATACACTGAATGAACTTTGTGCATGAAAATTTTGGTCTTCTCTTTCTCCCATGCTCCATTTTCGGGCCACTGTGTTACCTCTTCAGGTCTGTATCAGTGTGGGCGCAAACCAACACGTCTTCATTCTTCGTCCATCAACCATCAACCCATCAACCTTTCATCTTTGTTCTCTCTCCACGTCGATGGACGTCGACGACACCAGCCCCCAGATGATCGATGCCCACACGTCCTCCCACGTCCACGTCCACGTCTCAAGCAAAACGGTCTTTGTATTGCCTTTGACGCGTCTCCGGTCTACTATCAATTAGCAATGTGATTTTGTTCTCACAGAGCTTTCCCTACACACTCGTTTTCGTCGATGGCAACAACGCTCGCATCTCGCATCGTCTCTCCCACTTCCGATCAACGAATCCCACTCACATTCATAAAAGAACAAGAACCCCAATTCGCTCGTCAACACTCAACTGCTCCATAATTTAGGAAGAGGGATCAACAGAAACTGTTCGACCTACACCACAATACAACAGTTAACCTAAATCCTAACCACCAACAGGTCATGAACATAATGTGTGCCACCTTCCCCAACCCCCAAGACTGTCTAGAACGAACAAGCACAGATATAAGTAACGATTCTGAACTCCCCCCACCAACAAAGGGAAACCTGTCCACGATTGCATTGACCGTGCTCCTCCCTCCCGCCATTCTGGCATTTTCACTAACCTTCCCATTCGTTATTCCCGGAGTTGCATCCGCGGCGATTGAGACGTACATCCCCGCCTCTTATCATTACGATGAGGAGACGAGGTTTGATAACAGTGCGTGGACGTGGGGGACGGATTATCTCCTAACGGCCGTTATGGGAATTTTATGTTGTGTCATCCTCAGAACTGGTGGTGAATCCTCGAGGATGTTAAAGGTGTATTCGGCTTGTCTGTTGGCTTGTTATGGCGTGTCTACTTTGGCAGGAGGGTATGCTCATCAAACAATGCACGGGGTTACAATGCTTAATACTTTGCCATTTCGTGTGTTATGGGTCATTTGTGTGGGGAATGTGAGCTTTGCCTCGTGTTGGATGGGACTTATTGGTCGTGAGGTTGTACGTGTGTTTGACTCAAGGCCTATACCTTTGGGTCCGGCGTACTTCTGGCCTTATTTCGGGGCGTTCATGACTGCTGCTTGTGCGGCTGGATACATGTCATTTAAGCGTCCAGCTTGTGATATCTTTATTGCTGGGATAACTCAGTTTCCGACTACATTCTATTGTTTGGGTGGGTTAATAATGGGGGTAAGGAATAATAGGCAGAGGAAAAGAGCGAATGTGGAGGGGGCCACTATTCCTCATCCCATGGACAACGTTCTTATGAAATATAGAATTATGTATTATGTGGGATTCATTGGAAATGCACCGTTGTTGCCAATGTATCCACTTTTGGTCCAATACACTAACATGACTCTGTCAGGGATCAATACGTTGCTGCATTCATGGCTGATGGTCATGTGGGGGATGCAGGGATTGAGTTTGCTGCATCTTTGTAGGACTGTTGAGGAGTTTGAGAGAGTGAACAAGTCGGTTGCCATGAAGAATGATTAGAGGTTATTTGAGTTCGCTAACAAGCAGCTTGTTCGTTGGAAAGTCCTTTCTGATTGATCTTACTTTTCTAAATTCAAACATGCTTAAGATGTGTTTATGAAATGCCTTTACATTCAACTTTCGACTGCATCACGTGACCCGCTTACCCTCTAAAAGATCTATTGTGGCTGGCCAACTGGTTAAATTCTGTAGCTGGAATCTCCAGTTAGTAGTGATAATCTAATGTCTAGCCAGATCAGCATCTCATGTAGAGATTTACCCGTTTCTGGATCATGAGTGTTCTCGTGAACCTGTTTGAGAAGTTCATTGAGCTTGCCACTGTACAGGCGACAATGCAAGTTGACTGTTGCCAGTGGACCGTGGGTGACACAAATGGAGTGAATTATTGCTCCTGTGTGGATCAGCTTTGGTTCAGGACCAATTATGAGCTGACTTGTACCAGCCAGCAACCCTGTTTTTGTCTGCTGTCAACCATTTGCCAAGTTCAGCAACCTCCTTCCACTAACTGTTGTAGCCATCCTTGATATGTTCATATGTCTGTCGGTGATGCTCGACATAAGGTGATGGTTCATACTTCTGATCCTCCTAGAGATCTTCCTAGTAAATAGCTTCGCCGTTTCCATTGGAATCTTCTTCCCAGTCGTCAAAAATTGCTTTGTATGCTCTCTGCTGCAGCTCCAACATGTGGCGGAGATTCTCTCATTGACCATGTGTCTTCAATGGATGGGAAGCCTGACAACATTCTGGCCATGTGGACTCTGTAAAATCTAGCAATGTGATGGCTTTGGATGGTGATTTTTTGGATGGATCATTGGACGGATTGACGAACTTAGGTTTGAATTGCTTGTACCTGATGATATAAAGCATGTAGTTGTGCATTTGAGCTGCAATCTTCAAATGTGTTTGATCTCCACCTCCCAGCAAAATGAATCTGGGCAAAAGAAACAAGAAGACCTCCTTCTACCGAAAGTCACCACTCAAATCTTTGAGAACTGTTGCTAGCTCTGCCTCACTTATTTCTTATTTTTGGTTCGAAGTCAAAGTGCTGACCAGTGAATGGAACTGGTTCAACATGACAAGCCAGAACAGAGCCAGTCACCGAGGCAATACTTGACAGGAAGCTCTTGACTTCCACCTCAGCTCTGTCTGCTCCTCCTCATTCTTCGGTTGCTTTGAATTTCTTGTTGCTCTTCATCCGTTTGGGCATCTTCTGCTACTCAGCTATGTATTGTTTTTGCCGAGCTATACTTCTTCCTCCTCGATTGGTTTGGTTGGATCTTTTTCGTCTCCTTTGCATGGACCAAGTTGCTGCATCTTGCTCCTCCCTGGGCAATGACTCCTATTCCACGGATGGCGAGTTGCCACTAGGATTAGGGTTGAAATCACATTCATGGTCACTGTCATCATCTTTTTTGGATCTAGTGGAGAAGCATCATCGTTGTTGTTGTCTCTGTCATCATCATAGTCATTTTGATTAGTAGAAAATTCAGTGGTTGAGATATTCCCACAGGTTGATTGCCTGCTTCTTTGACAGCAGCTGAGCCAAAGTGTTACCCTCATCATCCGTTTCTTTGTCACTGCTAGACTCTGCAGAACCTCTGGCTGCAGTAATGTCTTCCAAGGCAGGATTATAAAGCCGTCTCGCCTTCTGCCGGCCTGCCGGAAGGGCTGCCTTTTTTTATCACTTCTGCAGCTGAGATAACAGGACTTCTCACTGGCCGCAGAAGTTCCGGTCACTGGACGATCACAACCGGTTGTGATCGA
>JALLAY010001367.1:0-10702 GCA_036939635.1 Cyclotella baltica | reverse complement strand
CTAGACCAGAATTTCATGCAGAATCCGAATATGACATCCGTTTTGGCCAAAAATCAGGTCATGAAATACCCCATGGACGCTTGATCTCAAATGTACAGTACCCAAGATTGGAAACGATATTTGTCAATCATTGCGAAGGGAAGTTGAACGGATCTTCGCAAAATGTCGGATGTGAAGCGATTTCCACTTTTGATGATGCTTCCTTCTTTTTAACAAAATTCTGATTTACAATTTCCACGTTTTGATTCGTTTGTGAACCATGAGATTTCCGTCGTCCGTCGTCCGACGTCTTCTCATAATTTGCCTTCCTTCGCCGCCGAACGAATTAAACGATCTTCACCATCTCTGTGTAATATTAAACAATCACCATGTCAAACAATCAGCCCAGCCGCACCTCCCGCTGGGGCAACAAAGAAGACCCACGCGATCGCTCCCATTCATTAAACGAACGCGGCCCTCCTCCCCCCGACCGCCATCCCGGACATCATCAGCGTGGATACGACACATCGGGAGGCCCTCCCCAATTTTCGAGAGGTGATGAATGATTCTCCATTACTCGGCTCTTCAGATATTTTCGTTCCCCCAAATAATGATATTGATGTATATTTGTTCAATAAAATGAATCATTTATTGACACCTCCTGTTTTATTTCTCTTACCTGTCTTTGAATGGGGTCAGATCGCGACCGTGATAGAGATCGTCGTGAGGATTATCGCGATTACGACCGTGGAGGTAGACGTGATAGTAGAGAGTTTCACGATTGGAGATGCATGGAGGTGAATCCATTTAATGGATAATGACCAAAAGTCTTGATGTTGCATCTGCTCTGATGATGAATTTTAGTGCTAACCGTTTTTATCATGGGTGTTACTACCTTTGCAAATCAATTCTTCTACCATTCTACTCTGGGGTCGAATTTAGTGTGGATTATTCAACGATCCGAGGGATGAGCGCTGTCCCCGCTGTGGGGAATGGAAGCCTCGTGAGAGGGGACGGGATGATCGTGATCGAGGGAGAGATGGTAAGGGCCGGGAGGATGATTATTACGGTCCACCAGGACGAGAAGATGATGACTATCGTGATGGACGTCGCAGCAAGAAGTCGAGGAAGGAACCCAAAAAGCCCGAGTGGCCACCAGCGTTTGAAGCAGGTGGAGCCGCCTACATTTTTGATGCTAGGTCTGGAATGTTTTATGAACCTGCCAGTGACTTCTTCTACGACCCCAAGACCAAAATGTATTATTCTAATAAGAAGCAGAAGTACTTCCAGTTCATAAAGGGGATGGATCCAGAGTTTCAGGCAATTGAAAGTCAGCAGCCAGGAGGTGGTGCGGGGAGTGTTGCTGCTGCCACCACTCCAGCATCTCAATCAGTGACAAATGGCAATGATGTAGCCAATGGAAATGGATCATACAAGCCAAAAATCGAAATCTCTCTCAAAACAGCTGTGACGCCTTCTGAGCCCGCTTCCAAGGCTCAAGTCTCAGCTGCCGCCAGTGAAAGGTCCAAGCTTATTGAAAAGCTTCGTAAGGCATCCAGTGCACCAGCTGCCAACAAAGCCACGACAGATGCAGTTCCACAAGTGCATAAGAAACATGCTAAGGACATGGATGTTTGGTCTGGACGCATCAAAGAGATGAAGGGCGAGGAGCCTGACGCTGCAGCTAATAACCCCCCAGAACCAGCTCCAGTCAAAATGACACAGTCAGGCCAACCAATCTGCACCTTATGTCGTCGCAAATTTGCCAACTTGGAAAAGCTCCGGCAGCATGAGAAGCTATCGGCCTTGCACAAAACAAACCTTGAGAAGAAAGCAGCGGCTGATGCCCAGGCTGTCAAGCAGAAAGAATCAGCCACAACTGAGACTACTTACAGGGACAGAACCAAAGAGCGTCAAATGATGTATTCGGCATCATCTACAGATACATCACATGTAGACAAACTTCTCGCATCAGTGAATCCCGTCGGTGGCGTGGAGAAAGCAACTGAGGTGATTCGCCCCGAACAGACCTTGGGAGATGGTAATGTGGGAAATCAATTGCTTCAAAAGATGGGATGGAAGAATGGTGAGAACTTGGGTCGTAAGCAGGAGGGTGTGAATGGGGCAGAAGCCATGGCTGGGGAGAATGTGGCGAGCAAATTGAAGAATGATTGGGAGAGAATTGAGTCTATGGCACAGGCAGGTGGGATTGGTCGACGTTAGTTGAGATTGATGTATCCATAGTTTGACTTGTGCGCTGTTGATTTATATATTGTCTTTGATGTTAACAAATACGTAAATGAAAAGTGAAACTTTACAGAAGTGTGCCAGAATTTCATAATCGAGGTGAAGTAAAGACGCAGACTACTATGTAATATTTTATTGCAACAAGCTGCTTCCAGTGATATGGTAGATTGTGCATAACCAATCCATTATCAAAACTGGTGGTCGGTTGTCTTCACACAAAGAAATAATCATAGCACAACCTTTTATGCAATTCATTGCAACTCTATTTAACAGCTTTCGGGTATTGGGGATCTATGGGCTATGGACTGTTGTTGTGACAAGTTAAGTATTGTTTTTTGTTATCAAAAATTGACTCCAGAACATTTGAGATCAAATATCTACCCTTAGCTTAGCAGAGTTGCTGCTCCTATTCCAATGGAAATTCTGACATAATCATAGTTGGATGCAGCATGCAGAACACCTGCACGCAACCTTGAATTGTGCATTGCTTGCGATTGTGACGTGAAGAACTCTTTCCACATCTAGCTTAAGTACAAGAGAAGCCAATAATTAATTCTGCATATCTGTAGTCTCTAACCATGTTGATCGTTTTTTGGGAAGTCCCTTTTACTCATCTTAAACCGTCCTTGTGACACTTGCCCTTTCTACGGGACTCTTCACATTGACTTCAAACATTACTCCTCATCCAATATTGGCTGGTTGATTCAGTCACTGCCTGTTATTTGTAACGTCCTCCCTTGCATGCCCCACTGTCTTCACTGGAGAAGTTAAAACTTGAAGAAAGAGCAACCAAACAGATCTCAAGTGTTACCATAGATGTCAATATCCCAAGTGTGGACAACAAGATTGTAAAAGTGAGGCAAAGCTAAAGTAAAGAAATGAATAATGAGGTACTGCTTCCCATCGAATTGAATCAATTTGGCGGATGTTACTGATTTTGCCACATGTTTTGAAACAACTGCATCTAAATGCAGAGATGTCTTGCAGGAGTGTGTTGCACATATCATCAGGTTTATAGAGAGAGAAGAAATGATTCGAAGTATATATTGTTTATGGCAGTATGGTATAATTCATACCTAACAATAAAATAGACATCAGATGCCCTGGTTGAAGAGATTAGATAGATTCCAATGACACTACACCATCAGTATATTTTTATCAATTCCTGAAAACATGACATTGACAGTCTGTTTTTTCTCATTGCAGCAAATCTACATTTTCTTAGATACATGTTTTTGTAAACGGTGAACAATTGATCACAGAAGTGAATGCATGGCTTGCTTCACATGATTTTAGTAGTTATCTGCTTTAGTATTTTGCGAGGAGAAATGTGACACAAGTTATTAACAAAAACATAGTCTTCTGTTATCGTGTTATACCGATTGTTATACTTCAGTTGATTTATAGACTTGGGCTTTTTGTCCACCGTGTTGGGCTTATCACCCGCATTGGTTGCCATGGGGACATACCTTAAACAATATGTTGGATTTATGGGGTTCCATCTGTCGTAAAAGAGGCAGAACCTGTTCTTCCTGCCAAAAAAGGTGTAACATCAAATTTATGAGCTAGAAAGTTAAGCTATCTTTTTTCATTCACTCAATTGAAACAATAAGTGAAATATTCACCGATTAAAAGCTACTTTAAGTTTGAAATTCACTACATTGATTTGATAATTAACTGGGTCTGCTACATTGTATTGTAACATAACATGAGGTTATAATGAACTTAGGTTACACAAGAGTCAATTGAAGCTGTGAATCTTTTTACACACAAAATCAGACCTATACAAAGCCAACAATATGAAGAATACATCAGTCCTAAATAGTATCCATCTTCTTCTTCGTCACCAATATCAATGCCCTATGCTTGTGCGCTGACAAATCAACCGCATGCACTGACTCATACAACCTCCTCGCCGGAACAAAATAAGCCCCATTATACTTGGGATTTGTATCCCACACCGCANTACAACCTCCTTGCCGGGACAAAATAAGCCCCATTGTACTTGTGATTTGTATCCCACACCGCAACCAACGGAGAATCCACCTCAGGAACATCCAACATACCCAAAATGGGTGAAAAATGACCACCCATGATCCCCATTAGAAAATTCATTGGAAAAATTCTCCATCCAACGAAACCCATCAATGCCGGCCTTAAAAAGTTGCATGCAATACGACAATTTTTATTCGCCAATCCATCTCGAATAGTCTTCAAAAACTCATCATAGCTGATACCACCCTCTACAATCTCTGTCACCAATTCCTCTTTCTCGCCATGAGAACTCTCACTGGCCATTTCAGTAGCATGTTCACACCACTTTACAGGCTTTGTCTCGCCAGACTTTTGTGCTTTTAAATCATCATACCCCAAACTTTTTAATACACAACGCTGCGTGGCACTGCCGCAGTATCCCTCTCTCAATTGATACTCTAACTGAGGCTCGCCCTGCTCATTCAAATACGCCTTGGCAGAATCCAACTCCCATAGCTTCGACAGTAGCTTCTTGTCTTGAAAGTACCATGCTGACGATACGGGATCCAAAGTCGCCTTTGAAACTAGAGAGTACACGGACAAAATAGTGCTGCGAAAGAACGAATCAGTGATGCATTTGTACGAGATGTAGAGAGGGCCGAGGACGGGTACGAGACCATGAAAAATTATGAGTTGACTGAGTGTTCTGGGAGGTCGTGGGGGGATTGAGACGATTAGTTGATGGTCTTCGTTCAGGATTGGGGTAGAATTGGCGGTGCTTTTGCTGGTGTCGGTGGCTGTTTGTGGAGCCATGGCTGAATGGATTGAGAATGCTTTTATGAGAGGGTTACTGGGTTTGTTCTGGAGTTGTTGTTGCAGAGGTGCAGCGCCTTGCTCCTAGCTAGAGTTCTGTGTTCTGTCTCGACATCGTGAAAAGAGATGATTCGACGAGTTGGGGAGGAATGTTATCTTACCTCTAACAATTTTTCTCAATGTTTAATTTAATATTGTTGAGTAAAAATGTTAAAGGTAAATATGGCGGGAAACGTCGACGAAAAGATTCACACAAGAACAACAGCAAACAACAACAACGAAGTCGTAAGATCTGTGCACCCACTAGTGAGTTTTACAAACTTAGGCTGTGAGTTTGTAAGCGAAGATACAAATACAAACTTCCATTTCAGTCCCATGAAAAAAATCTTTGTATCTTTGTCCCCAAATCTTCTGAATTTGTTCGACGAAGATACAAGCTTTTTACCTTTAAAGTTCAAAAACAGTTGAACTTTGTTGTTTGTATGACATCTTCTGTCGAAGATACAGTGAATCTTCGCCGCGAAGTGCCATCGAAAAAATACAAAGTCAAACATACAAACTTTTTTAGGGTCCGTCCCTTAAATACTAAAAATCACGATTTATCGGCTCAAAGGATAGACCTTACAGTACGTTTGACTTCTAACGCAAAACTGACATTTTAATCGTACAGACGTCATCGTTGACCGATGAGAAGCCTTCCAAACCAAGACCAGCAGATCAGCCCCCTGTTCTCATCGAACTAAAAGTTTGCGTGCGGAGGAATCTTTGTATCACGAATTTGCAAGTTTGACGTACAAATTCCGGAGAGACATACAAAGATCAAACTCTAGGCGAGACTCAGATTAAATCACTAATCATAAGTATGCATATGATTCTCGCCTTACAAACTCACAGCCTTACCTTTTAACTTTTAACTGCGTGCCTCCCGGAGATCATAAAATAACAATGAGCAACCGAGCAAACCGAGAGTTGAAATGTTTCATACCCAATAATGTCCCTAATCACCCTTCACAGCCCGAAACTATCCCTCACATCAAGCTTCGGTAGCAGTTTGAACCTCGCAGAGAATCATCACCTCGACGAATCGGAAATATGGCAGGCATTCACAAGAAGACAATCGTCAAAAAAGTTAAAAACAGCCCAACAACAACCACCCTCTCCGCCACTTGTCGAAGAAACTCCGCTGCTCCGCTACGACGGCGATACCTCAAAAGACGCACATATATCAAACGAGAAGGAGTACATCAGTACAACACTACTAGTAACAATACTATGCACCACATTAGGGAGCTCCTTTCAATTCGGTTACGGCACGGGAGTTATGAACAATTCCGAAGGATTCATATTAGATTACTTTCATCATCATGAAGTGGACTACACTCTTGTCGATTGGTCCATCACCGTTTCATGCTACGGCATAGGGGGGTTACTGGGGTCAATCATTGGACCGAAATTCATCGGTAGATATTGTGGACGTAAGACAACGCTGCTCTTAAATAACATCTTTCTCGTGGTTTCCTCGTGTTTCATCATCCGCGCTAGGGCATGGTGGCACCAAGCCATCGGCAGGATATTCGTTGGGATCGTAGCCGGTATTGCCACCGCGGTAGTACCCACTTACTTTTCGGAATTAAGTCCCATCAGTCTCCGCGGTGCAGTCGGGACGATGCACCAACTTGGAATCACTGTGGGCATTGTTATTTCGCAATGGTTATCCACCCCTAGTTTGGATTTGTTTGGTTCTGAAGATAAATGGAAATTACTCTTTGTTGTTCCAGTGGGTTTGGGCTTGATACAGTGCATGGTGTTGCCATTTTGTCCTGAGTCACCTAGTTATTTGTACCAAACGAAGGGAAGGGAGGATGCGGAGGCAGCGTTGCGGCGTTTGCAGTCGGATGATGATGTGGTCAATGTATACCTCGATATGATCAAAGAGGAGATACAAACCATGGATAAATCGAATGGGACGATATCCACACGAGAGCTTTTTTGCTCTGATAAATTGAGAAAGCAGCTTATTGTCGGTATTGTTGTGCAACTAATGATGCAATTTAGCGGAATTGATGCTGTGTTTTACTATTCGACAACCATCTTTTATGAGGCGGATGTGTCAAATCCTGAACTTGCGACGACATTACTGGGTATTATAAATGTAGCAGTGACTATTGGGGCAGTCAGGTATATGGATTATTTAGGGAGGAAGAGGCTATTAACAATCAGCTGGATTGGTTTGATGGTGAGCTATTTGCTGCTCACGATAAGTTTTGTTTGGAAACCATACTATGATTTCATGGACAAGGTAAGGGGATAATGCAGTATAGATTTTCAAGCTATCCGATTACTTATTTAATGATTGTTTTGAAACGGAATCAGCTATCTGTCGCCGCCACAACAGGAGTCATCATATTTTTTGCTTTTGGACCCGGCTGCATTGCTTGGTTCATAATTGCAGAGATCTTTCCACTTTATGCCCGAGATACAGCCATGTCAGTGTAAGACCCTTTTTTGCAATACTGATTTTTCATCCTTTAAATTGCATCCTTACATTAACTTTACCTGCATGTATACTCTGACAGAGGGATATTCATCAATTGGGCTGCAAACTGGTTTGTTGCCTTCACATTCCCACATCTGCTGCAGTTTACACAACCATACACATTCCTTGTATTTGTTGGAACGGCAGCATTCTTCCTTTATTTTACAATCAAATTTGTTCCTGAGACAAAAGGGTTATCAGTTGCAAAGGTGACAGAAGAATTTGAGTCAGTGCCGTTACCTTTGCAGTTTTGCTGCTGTTCTTGTAACAAGAAATGATAGAGGGCAAAATGTAGCTAGGGTCCACACAACAATAAAAAACTCAAATGCCATTTTTAGAGCCTTTCTGTCAATGATTTTGAGGCGATACCTTTCTACTCTTTCATTTCCACCTCAAATAGTTGCACCTAACTAATTAAGATGGAGCCTGTGTAGTGTTGCACCTGTTGAGTTTCATAGCTTTCATTCTTTTTTGCTTCTTTGTGATGCTTGTGGAATCAGTTGTCACCTTTCTCTGTTCTGATTTTGGCACAAGAAATACAACCCAATGGAATTTCAAAAATGATATTGATTCCTTAAGTGTAAGATAATGGTGCTTTAGTTGTTATTTTGACATCTGTATTGTCATTTTCTTGCCTTCTTCAAACGTTGAATCACTCTGTATCGCCCAAAATGTTTTGGGAATCATGCTTAGAAAGAAGAAATGTCCCAATGCGATAATCTACTTGCATTGAATAGCCCTTATATGGTCACTTTAATCTTATTGACTATATTACATTAACCGTCAAAGGACCGATAACACCACATTGACTCATGAGCAAGCATATCTATGCCACTGGATACAACAGAAACCACGAAATAATCCTCAGTCAATAATCTTCCTTATTGTATATGCTGAAATCAAAACAGGGAAACGTAGTCCATCCCGGTGACATGATGTCACATATCTCTTAATATTTCTCGCAGCAGGCTCGATCAGAGTAAAAACCGTCTTCATCAGAAAGGGAGGAAGTATTTTTCACTTCAGAAAACATGGATGCACCTACGCAATATCGAAACCAATTGATTAAGTCCTTACTTTAGCACAACGGCCAGTTTAGAGACGTTTGAATGATTAAAGCCAATCTTTTAGATATGTAGACATCAATAATGAGTGATAGAATAAAGTTATTATGGATACCTATTTTTGCTTCCACTTTCTCACCATTATTTTCCGTTCAGATTCTTGTTATCACTGACGACAAATGAAGTGACAACAAGTAAAGGCAAGTGAAGAGAAGGTCATTGACTCTACGACTAACGGCCACTAAACTATGACTAAAAAGACAAGATGGGACCAGGGACGACAAGCAAGCATCGAGAGAATTGGTTTTGCCTCTTCTTCGGTGACCATCACCGTCCTCTTAAGCCATTGATGCAATAAGTGACAACAACAAAGACCACAGGAGCATGTGCAGTTGAACCGCTGAAGGAGGCTCATTTTACGGTCCGTGATGTCATGGTCTCTCTCCCTTTAGGTTTGTAAAAGAGATACTCTTAAAATCATATGCTTACCTCGCGAGGGCACTGAATGACTAGATGCTTTGTTCAACCTGACCTGGATTTGTTCAACTTGACCTTCTGGAGCACATCCTGATCCTGGGCCCTACTCGATGCCATTGCTGCCAAGAATGGCTCTTGCTGTCGCAAGTGGCTTTTGCTATACAGCTATTGCTGAAGCAAGTAGTTTTCGCTATTCTGTGTCTGTGCTTTTGCTGTCACGAAACGGCCCTGCTCACTGCTATTGCTCCTTGTTAGGATCGAAAAGACACTCTTAAAATCGTATATTACTTACCCCGTAAGGGAACCGGAGGGGCGGATAACTAGATGCTTCATTGGACCTGATCTGCTACGCATCTGAATGTTCATTCATCCTCTCTGTCATCGCCCAATTCAACAACAACATATCTCCTACTCGGATTCGACAACAGACGTCAAATCCTATCCAAACTAATCCAACCGACGCCCACATCATCATCCTACGCCTACACGGGAATGGTGCCCTTCTTTTCCGGCAACAGTGTTTAAACGAATGAGGTATTATTTAGAGAGGTGTAACAATCAACCGGAGTGGAAGTTGTTTTGAATGCCAATAAATGTAGTATTAGATTAATAAGTACTAGAGACATGTCTTTTGGTCAATTATTACTTGCTCAATAAAGACAGTTGAAAGATTAATTTACAACTAAAGTATTGTTCAGAATTGAGGCGTGATTAATTTAGTCTTTACCACAACTTGATCTGTGTGAGTCCATGTGACAAAATTTAAAAGAAGCATACAAAGCACTGCATGAATCATCCCGCTCTTGGATTCAATGGACCTACAGAGTGTTTAGTTGAGACAGGCACAAGATCAGCGTCTTGTTCCCAGAGCACGAATGTGAAGATCTAAAACGTTAGGAAATTCTCGTGCTATGCAATTGTGTCCCATGGCGCCGAACTGATGCTTTATGTGAAGGTCAAGAGAGAGTGTAGTCAGTATTTTAGTTGAACAAGAAAGAAGTCACAAAGAAACAGTAGCATTCGACAACATCTCACCATTTCTCATGCAAATAAAGAGTAGTACCACCAGCACCGCTGCGTTACAACGCACCTCTCGTTCGACTTTCGGCTTGCTCAGCAACAAACTGCAACAAACCACAATCGATGGACTCATTTTGAATGAAAACGAGCTGCAGAGCTGCACCTTTTGGTTTGCTCAACGAGAGAACGCAATGAGCTCATTTTGAATACAGCTGCCTACCGTGACAGCGGTCGACCCGAAACCGACGGTGACCAACGGTTCTCATCGTATGGTGAGCTGTCGCCTGGCACTGGTGAGAACACGATAGCGGTTTCGATGATACATTGCCAGCATGTTTTTTTACGAGGGACATAAGAGCGTTGGAGAGACGTTGCAGAAGCGGCCAAGGAGGCGGCAGAGGCGGCAACCCGTGCGACTAGAGATGGCCGAGGTGCCGTAGAAGCGGCTACAGGGGTGGGGGGTGGAGCGTTGCTGGTGGTCGGAAGATGGGGGTCGTCGTCATGGTTGATTTCTCTTGCAAATGGCTGCGAAAGCAAGGGGAAATTCTGTCGGAATAGGGTTTTTAGCCTATTTCACGTATGTAGAATTTGT
>JALLAY010001366.1:0-10680 GCA_036939635.1 Cyclotella baltica | reverse complement strand
GCAAACAACCATGGCCGACATGCCGATGGGCAATATCTCCATCGGAAGGCCGCCAAATTGCAGCGCCTTCTCCCATTAAGCCGTTCGATGTGATAGCTAATGGGCAATGTATTTGTTTCTGTCGGTTTGGCGTTGTGCTTTCCTTTAGCAATCATGTAAGTACAACCACGTGTGTGAGTGGAGGTGAGTGGTCTCACATAGCCATCATTTGAGTTCGTATCTTCATGTTTTGCCACCCCGAGCCTAACAACTCTTTTCGACCTCAAAATAACAACAAACTTAAAATAGATCGGCTAGTTGCTATTTGTTGCTACGGTCATGCAGCCGCCTCTAAAGATCTTTGGTATTTACCTGCCCGTGTGGAGTTCCAAACCCTGCCCCCCGCCTCATCGTCCTCTTCAACGCAGCAAAAGTCTTAAATCCCTACACCAAGAAAATCATGTCTTTCTGTAGCACCGGCATCGATTAAAAATAATGCTATTACAGTTCCAATCTTTATCTTCGAGCAGTATATTTCAACTGCAAATGAAACAAACTGCGCAACCGCAGCGAGGCATCTGCTTGTCGAGACGCGGAGGCAGGAAGAGGGGAGTATTCTTTGAGCCAGTGTTCATGACTGGCACGCCGAAGTCGTTGCTGCAATACGGGACGGAACAGCCACCAACAGCAGTGGCACTCTTCCATTGAAAATTAAATACAACCAAGAGATCGACCGTGAGTACAATAATTATTTTCCTATTTGATTTTTAATTCCCGAAGCATTAAATAATAATGGCAATCTACTACCCTCTCCTTTCTCTGCAGGCGATACGGTAGCAGCTAAAGACGCAAAACCTCAAGTGGCCAATCAAGACGCTGTCAATATATGACACAAAATAGGATGTCGGGTTTCGGGGGAAGTGATTGTGGGGCGGGGAAAAAGTATGTCAAAGATGAAATGAAACAATCTATCTGTTGTGGAGTTGATTATTGTAATAATTTAAATTAAACAACATTATCCTTTATTATATTTACATTTTTATTGTGCTATATGTTGTAATCTCAACATCCATAATAATTTGATTTCGCTTTGTCTCTTTGTTCCCAGTTCCCATCGAGACCAGAGAGCCACGGCAATGTGTAGGGTGGCCGGCCATGACCATGGCTAGCTGTTCATTCAATGAGACCGAGTTGCGTTCATTTAACAAGGGGAGCACAGGTGCTCCTACAGATAATGGGGTCTTACTTGTATTTTTTCATAAGAAACAAAAGAGTAGGGTGTTCTCACCGAATTAAAAATGTCCAACATGGGATTCGAACCCTCGACAAAAAAACGTCCAACAAGGGATTCGAACCCTCACACTCTTCTCATAACAAATGAAAAGTGTCTAAGATTAGATGATGATGATGATAATTAAGACCCAGATATATGTGGTGGAGAGATAAGGGCAGGCCCATTATCTGATTTATTAGATTGAATGGTGTGCGAACTAACAACAGGTTTTATTCTCTGTTATGAATAGCATGTAGAAATATTGTTTTCTGTGTAATCTGCTTTTCGTGTACTTAGTTATGAAATTTACACTTGCCACTTACATTTCAAGGTATAAAATTTCAGAGTTAGGTTCATTGTTTTAGACCCGTCCTCCTAAAAAAGGATATCCTAGAAAATCTCTTTTCTCTCTATCATGTTGTGAAGTTATGTAGGACTTATTTGATTCATAATAATCTGGTCCTGAGGAATAATCACTATCCTGAACAAGAACTCTTCTGCCTGCTCTCGTTATTGTCATGCGCAATAACATCTTTGAGTTCAGAGATCCAGTGATGAACCAAAGCTCTGGTACAGCTATGTGAACTTTAAGTGCAGTCATGCTTGCTCTTGCTACGACCTACCTTGGATCACACGAGAAGCGAAAAATCATACCAGCCTCAATGAACTACTTAAACTCGAGTATTATTGCCGTTTAATGATGACATGATATGGTATAATTAGCTGCTTTAGATACCTACAAAAGAAGATGTTAACAACAGTGGAATCTTTAAGAGGATGGTGTTTCATGCCGGGCCGAACTTGTAGATTTTCTTGCTCTTACTATTGACAATTGAGAATGGACAAATTATCACTAAAACCTACCAGAAGACAAGGAATGCAGATCTTTACATTCATCCCTTCTCTACACATCCCAGGGGAATATCAAGAATGTTGTTTCTCTCTACGGAGGACTTACTACGAATAAAAAAGCATTCCTACTTCCTCTTTTATGGATGGAACCAGAGAGTTTTGAAAACGTTTCTTGTTATTTCACATCCTGTCTGAGGTATCCAGTACAAATAACCAGTAGCAAATACTTTTCCTCACAAGACATCACCCAAGTTAAAGTCTTGTGTCTGGAAGCATTAAAGTCTTAGTCCTTAGATCACATTAGGCAGGAACTCTTGTACGAAACCATGATGTAAGCTAGTAATTATCAGGTATCATATCCATATAACAGCATGCAATTCATTGAAAACCCAGCTTCAGTGTTTGTCATTTTGAAGCTCATTATGTTAGTGATTCACCTTGAAATTGAAAGAAGATTTCAAAACTACTCACCCAATAGTCCTGTGAGATTCGTTAAAACAGAGGGCTCCCCTCTCCCCTCCAAGCTCTCGACTAACATAGAAAAAGGATTGGACCGAAGGAAACTCAACTTATCGCTCGAATAGATCCGAAAACACTTTTTTGCGAAAATTATCGCCAATAAAAGGCTTAAGTATCTTTAACATCTTGATCTGATGGCCTCCCGCCAAAAATCTGATCACATCAAACGTCAAATCAGAACCCGAACTTGCAAAAACAACCATGGCCTCTGCCTCTGCCTCACATCGGCCATTTGTTCTCATTTAAACAAACACAACTCAACGACAATCACAAAACAACGTACAGCATACAGCAATAACAAAATGTCGGCAATAACAACCCTCTCTCGCCACTCCCTCCTAAAATCAACAGCAATCCGTACAACCTCCATTCTAGCCAATCGATTGCTCTCTTCTGCGGCCAGTTCTCACGGGACGTATGAAAAGCCTGCCAATGTGTCGCAGTGGGAAAAGTTGGCGGAGAAGGAATTGAGGAAATCGAATAAGAGTGTGGATTCTTTGAGGACTGAACGGGTTACTCCTGTGAGTTGGAGTTTGAGATTCATCACATGATTTGATAGTTTTGTGTGCATCATTTGTTGTTCATACACGAATCTCTTAATTGGTCTCATTGTCATTTTAGGAAGGGATAGCAATACAGCCCGTTTACTATGATTTAGATGGCGCCAATCCCGCCATGCCTGTAAGTTGAAATCAGTTGAAAGTAGACATTACAGTAGTTAACAAATGAAAGTCTGAATACATTCATACACTAACATTTCTAGGGCATAGCACCCTACCACCGCGGCCCCTACGCAACAATGTACACAAACCGCCCCTGGACAATCCGGCAATACGCCGGCTTCTCCACCGCCGAAGAATCCAACGCATTCTACCGCGCCAACGTAGCCGCCGGCCAACAAGGCCTCTCTGTGGCATTCGACCTCCCCACTCATCGCGGCTACGATTCAAATCACGAACGAGTCGTGGGTGATGTTGGCATGGCGGGGGTTAGTATTGATAGTGTTGAGGATGTCAAGGTTTTGTTTGAGGGGATAAAGTTGGATGAGATTAGTGTTAGTATGACTATGAATGGGGCTGTTTTACCTACTATGGCAATGTATGTTCAGGCTGCGGTGGAGCAGCAGGAGAGTTTGGGGGGAGAGAGTAAGTTTAGAGAGGGACTTGGTGATGGCAGTGATGGTGAGGAAAAGCCGAGTGTTTTGGGATCATTGAGGGGTACCATTCAAAATGATATACTCAAAGAGTGAGTACTTGATTTTTGTCTGCCTAAACAGGTATCCAGGACACATATTCATATTCTAAATTGATCTAATGTACGTGTTCAGGTTCATGGTCAGAAATACATACATTTATCCTCCAAAAGAAAGCATGGATCGAGTTGTTGCTGATATCATTGGATTCTGTGCAACCAACATGCCGAAATTTAATACTGTTAGTATTAGTGGATATCATATGCAAGAGGCAGGTGCTGGTGAGACTGAAACTAATATGATCTTTAGTACTCTTCTTTTGTTCACATCTTATGCAAAACTGATATTACATTAAATCCAAACTTATTCCTCCTACCACAGATGCTGCACTCGAACTAGGATTCACAATCGCCGACGGACTAGAATACATACGAACAGCCGTACAAACCGCCGGCCTCAACGTAGACGACGTAGCACCACGATACAGTTTCTTCTTTGGCATTGGTATGAACTTTTATCTAGAAATCGCAAAACTACGCGCTGCACGTCGGCTATGGTCTACGCTCGTTGAAAAACACTTTCAACCCAAAGATCCACGATCATTGCTCCTTAGAACTCACTGCCAGACTTCAGGGTACTCCTTGACGGAACAACAGCCAATGAATAATGTCATTCGAACTACGATTGAAGCAATGGCAGCAGTGCAGGGAGGGACTCAAAGTCTACATACCAATTCTTACGATGAGGCTATTGGATTACCCACCGTACAAACTGCTCGTGTGGCGAGGAATACACAATTAATTCTCCAGGAGGAGGCCGGAGTATGCGATGTTGCCGATCCATGGGGTGGGAGTTACATGATGGAAAGTCTTACGGATGAATTGGCAGATAAGGCTATGGAAATCATTAATGAGGTCGAGGCAGCCGGTGGTATGACTGCTTATATAAATAGTGGAATGGCCAAGTTACGAATTGAAGAAAGTGCCACGAAAAAACAAGGTCGTATTGATTCCGGTCAGGATGTCATTGTAGGAGTGAACAAGTATAGACTGAATGTCAAGGAGGAAGAAGAGGAGAGACAACAAGTTTTGCAAATTGACAATACTGCTGTTAGAGAGAAGCAGATTGATCGACTCAACAAGTTGAAGCAGAGTAGAAATGCAGAGGAGGTGAAGGCTGCATTGGATGCGATTGAGGCGAGTGCTAGACTGGATTGTAGTACTAGTAAGGGAGATGATCCTAATAATTTGATGGCTCTTTGTATTGAGGCGGCTCGAGTGAGGTAAGAGTGAAGCAGTGTTATGATTATTAGTAACCACGTGTTTGCTTCCGTTGCTTTCGTCTTCATCTCTCATGATTTACTTTCACTGTGTCTTGATTTGAATTCAAGATGCACCCTTGGTGAAATATCTCAAGCGTTAGAAAATGCATGGGGTCGACATGTACCATCTGCCACAATCGTCCAAGGTGCCTACGGTGCTTCCTTTACACACGGTAAGAATGACAGTGAATCAGAATATGACAACGTATTGAATCAAGTCAAAAAGTTTGAAGAAACTGAAGGGCGAAGGCCGAGAATTTTGGTGGCCAAAATGGGACAAGATGGTCATGATAGGGGAGCCAAGGTGATTGCCAGTGGGTTTTCAGGTATGTAAGCAACTTGAAACACCATAGTGATTTGATTAAACTGCTTAATTTTATTTCTGACCTCTATCTATTATCTTCCGCCAGACTTGGGATTTGATGTAGACATTGGTCCACTATTTCAAACACCCGAAGAAGTGGCATTACAAGCATTAGACTCTGATGTACATGTCATTGGCATATCATCCCAAGCAGCTGGTCACAAAACATTGCTGCCAGCATTAAAAGCCGAGCTGTCCAAAAGAGGAGCAGATAATATTGTGATTGTGGCTGGTGGTGTGATACCTCCGCAGGATTATGATTTTCTGTTGAAAGAGTCCAAGTCGTGTTGTGCGGTGTTTGGTCCGGGGACTAGAATTACAGATGCAGCTCTTGAGACTTTGCGTTTGATTGAACAGAAGAATTGAATTTGCCATTTTGGTGCCAGTGTACAAAACAAGCGTATCAATGTTGAATAATCTACTACTATATCTACTAAATTTCCTCTACATGTAATTTGCTTACAATAATTTGACTGTAGCTTTGCTCTATTTCAAAAAGTTATGTCACCACGACTTGGATATGTCTCATTCATTAGTTCTGGCACAGAATAATTCATTTGTGCTTTCTTTTTCACACAGGTATCAATGTCCATTTTTTCTGGTATTCTTTTAGTTGAATTGCATGCACACTTTCAGATGAAGTGTTGAAGACTAATTGGGCATCCACTTTGCTCAGAGTTCTAAATGAAGTGTGAAGATTTATATACACATGTGTTTGCAATGACAACCATGTAATGTATGTTGCCTTAGGTTGTCTACAGAGAACATCACTCGATCTGACTGTTCCAACTGAGACTTTGTGACTCTTTGTATGACTAAATTGTGTCATTCCATATGTTTTTCTGCCTCCTTGTCAAACTCTCTGAAACAAGCATGATTTATCTTTCATATTGTCTGTTTCTTTGTTCCTTTGAATCCATGTCATAAAATGTTAGTGAAATTTTCACGACATTATCAAAAAACACTAGAGCTGTGGTCTTATCCAAGCCTGGGCAAGAATAATTGAGCAAAAAAGAAAGTGTTAGATCTTGTCAAAGCTTGAGCTAACAGCCCAAAAACTATCATGGTAGGTAGGTAGGTAGGTAGGTGGTTGTCACATATCAAAAACTTAATAAAAGCTTTAAAAATAGAACAGTATAAAAATCGATGAAGCATATTTCTTTTCACTTTTGACAACTTACGGGCAGACATGTCATAGGTTATCTAATAAAGACTTGTGGGCAGGCAGGTGATGTATATTGTCTTATGGAAAACGTAACATATTTAAGTATGTTCCATCATTAGTTTTTGTTGGTATGGTCTGGTCTTCGCATGCTTTATTGTGAATCCAAGACCTATCAGATCAAGCGGTGGAAAATTTATCCTAGCAACAAATGTTCCTCGGCTTTGAAAAAACTTAATTGTCCCGTGCAAACCTCACAGTTTCTCAACAAATGAAAGGTTTTTGATTTAAAAATGAAATTAATGCGACAAAAGCAAGGCGTGAGAAAGGTTTTGTTAATTTTCCTGACATATTTTTTAACACTGGAGATTGCAATTATCACTTCGATTACTCGTGCATTCGTAGTATCCTCTCATTTCTTGCCATTGTTTCTCTTATTTCTTTGAATTGTGAGATATATGTATTCTTAGTGTTGTTCCTGTTTTTTATTGTATTGTGTGTTTGTTGTTTGCACAACTTCCACTGTCTCATCTGGAAAGATTATGGGTAGTAGCGTTGATATCATGACATAAAGTGGAGGTATTAATTGGCGGTGGTGACTTGTTGCAAAACCTATTGAAGCGGTGTGAGCTGAGATGGTTTGGAAGTGTTCTGGGATCCTAGTAGGTTGAGCCTCAAAAAGCCTTAGCTTATCATCTACCAGTAGTAGTCAGCCATCAAGACTATGCCCCTCGATGCACATGAAAATCCCAACCCCTTTCTGGCAAAACTTCCAAGCATTTCACCATCCGCCATACCCAGAGCTTTTCCATCAACGAGTTGCAGCAATCCGTCTTCGATTTCTCTTTCTGCTAGTCTTTGTAGTAGCCTAAGCACTTCAGTCTATGCTTCACCAACCAGCAACAGAAAATCATCTAGAAGCTAGAGTCAGTCATCAACAACAGTCTCTCACAGTTCTTTGTATTTCAATGTGTCCAAGTATTTTACCAAGTATTTTGCCTAGCACAACATCATCAAAGTCCCAATACTTTGACTTTGGCAAGTCCTAGCATTTCCTTTTCTCTTTTTCCATTGAGTGGCCCTTCTTTGAGCCCAAACTGTTCACCCAACAAGAGCCCTAGAACAAGTCCTAGTATTGCACCTTCTGATTCTTTAGATAAGTTTGAATTGCTGAGAAAATTTGAGGCTTGTGAGAGGAACATGAGGAATCTTAAATACCATGTGTTGGCAGAAAAAAAAAAGAATGCAACCACCTAGATGGGTAAATTATATTAGCAGACGCCTCTTTTCGTCTATTTATTGGTACCTACTGATCTGGAATTTGATAATAATTATGTTGCTAAAGGATCAAACTGGGTAATAGTTGAACATCATGCTAGAACAATAATGACCAACATGTGTTTGAAAGGATGTCAAAGAATTCATTAATTCTTGTCCTTTCATTTTCCAATTTGAGTCTATGTTCTGCTATGAAGAGAGAGTATTTTGATAGGATTATTTGTTGAAACCATTTGTAAGGATAGTTTGAAACCAATGCATAAAACTACAAAGGCATAACAGCTTCATTTTACACACTACATTAGCCCCACAATTAATTATCATCCTCATAAGGATGTCTTGATCTGCGCTTTCATAATGTCATGAATAGCCACATATCAAATTCAATTCCAATGAGTGGGTGTGACCAGCGATGTTGATTTATCAATTAACAATGATAGAAGAAAAAAATGAACAAACTTTAAGCAAAGAATGTAATTATATTGTAATCCTTTCAGTAGGTGTATTATTTTAATTTGTTTGTGTTAAACTTGTGCCAACAAGTGGGGGAGAAGATGGGGATACAATTCTGTATCCTTACTGATTGTTTCTCAAATTAATATGTTCAGAAGTTTGGCTATCTGTAAACCCCCACAGATGAGGACCCTCCCCTCTTTATAAGTATGACTAGGATTGTATTGAATTATGCAATAGATCAGCCTAGCAATAGTTCCCAAGCTTGAGTGGCTGCATGGAAATTATTGTTTGTAATTTTCATCTGTTCCAATCTTGTGGATAGGAATGGCAGACATGCCTGGCAACAACAAGCAACAAACTCCTTATTTTTTTGAAATTTTCACTCACCATTCATCAGAGAGTAGATAGTAGATAGTCAAACAACAATGGCACGATCTATCATTTTAGTGCCTCCTTTAATCAAATACAGTGCTGGTCCGTTGCTGGGTCCGTCATTGCTCAAGAGTGCTGCTGAGTTAGGGGGTCATGATGTGTGTAATGTTATTGACCTTAATGCAATGTATATCAAGCCTAGGGTGTCACGGCGAGTTGACGCAGGCGTATTTCTGGGCGATCATGATAAACCAACTGGCATAAAATCGTTGGCTTTGGTAGAGAAGGACTTCATGATGCATCATATCCTCCCTAGTCTATATCAAGTGCCACCGTTTACTGACTATGGATGGTCTGAGGGCCTCCGGAGAGTGAAATACGGGTTTCTTACTCATGATCAGGTGGAGCAAGCATCGAACATTTTGGTACAAGAGAGTTTTGGTTCATGGGTAAAAGCTGCTATTACAAGCTGTATATCCAAATCTCCAGATGTTGCTGGCGTATCATTATTACATGCAGGCCAGATCATTCCAGCCACTGTGCTGACACAGGTCGCAAGACAACTTTGGCCGAATGCACTTATAGTCTGGGGAGGCCCTCACATATCGGGCCTTGGGAATCGGACACTTCAGCAAGATATTCATTTGCGGTCCTTTGCTGCAGATATCTTTGTAACTGGTCATGCAGAGGAGACTTTTGTTTCTATTCTAAATGATGTGCAGGCACTTAAGACAGCTGCAAGAAGATCACCGTTGGTCTTAAAAGGAAAGACGCAGGCCGTTTCGCCCACATTTGAGGGTTTGGATTTGTATGATTATCCACTAACATTTCCTGCACAATCAACAATTGGCTGTTCATATGGGCGATGTGCATATTGTACTTATCCGAGTATTGAGGGATCGCCTCGTAGACTAGATTTGGCTTTATCCGTTGGCTCAGTAGTTGAGGAAGCTCAAATGATACCAGGTTCAACTTTGAGCATCAAAGACTCTCTGGTAACATCCAATCGACTCTTACAGGTAGGAAATGTCATTCGCAACAGATTGAAGTGGTCTGCATGCACCAAATTGAGCCATCGTCTTGATGCTCAGTGTCTGTCCAAGCTCTGTGTTCACGGTTTGAAAACACTTGAGGTCGGCTTGGAGTCATTGCTACCTGACACTCAGCGTAAAATCAACAAGATACAGTCTGTCAAGCTATTCGAAACCTTCCTTAGAGGAGCTGCCAATGTTGATATGTCTGTGGTTGTAAACTATATGGTCGGGTTCCCGTGGGAAGAATCGTGTGCTGCTCAAATGAAGCTAAATGTTGCAAAGAATCTTTTGCATAACAGTCTGAGGGAGCGTGGTATGGTAGAAGTTAACAACTTTGAGCTTGAACGATTGTCCCCTATGGCTAAATTTCCTGAGGCTTATGGCATTGATCGATCAAGTATTAAACATTGGCCTTGGGCGTCTATTTTAGAAATAAAATAGTATCGTAGACAAAAAATATGCATGTGTTCGAGGCCTGACAATAGAATCTGGCTAGGGAGAGACAGGGTTCGAAGTACAAAGCAACAATGCAGAACAAGTTACAGAGTTTGAACTAGTTCAACGCAGTACTACATCAAATGATCATCAAAAGACGAGAGGCGTGCCAGAGAATTATATCAAATAGACTTAAAGATTAATCGGAAAAATGATTTCAGACTGCTTAAGACGTTGATGTGTAAAATTCTTGTTTAATATATTTGGCAATAACTTTTTAGTGCAACAAAAGGAGATTTGCTTACGATGAGATGTGATGTCAGTTGCTAGGGAACTAAGTTAGTGTGATTCAGAGATACAGTGAGCAATTTTGATTTTATATACAAAGACAGACTTAATTTTATATTAGAGCTTCACACTTCACACAAAGACAGGAATACTTA
>JALLAY010001365.1:0-10673 GCA_036939635.1 Cyclotella baltica | reverse complement strand
TCTAGCTCTACACTCAACACAAACGTCGACACCCGACACCATGGCGACGTCCTCCGATTCATCCTCCGATTCGTCACCCGACAGCAGGCATCAGAAAAAGAAACGCAGTCGCAAAAGGTCTAAATCGAAATCGCACCGCCGTTCATTGGAAGATTTGCCCTCCGACACCTCGAGCTCAAACAGGCGTTCAAAAAAGAGCAGGAAGAGAGTCAAAAAGAAAAGCCATCGGTCAAGCAGAGACCGAGAAGACGATTCATCTTATGAACGATCCAGGCGGAGATCTAAGTCTCGAAAAAAACGACGTAAGAAAGAACGCGATGAAGAGTCGCAAGATGAAATAAGCAATGATATAAATTTAGATGCAGTTGTTCAAAATGAGGCTGCCAGAGATACAAGCATTTCAGCAAAGAAACCATCAATTGCACCTACCGAGTCAAAACCAGATAGTCCATCCGCCAGTACCCCGCCACAATCTACACCCAAGGGACCAATGACTCAACAACAATATCAAGCATTGCAATCCCAAATACGCGAAGTTGTCGATCCGCACACGGGACGTAAACGATGGATGCGAGGGACTGGTGAAATAGTCGAACGAATTGTTTCGCGAGAAGAGCATTTGAGCTTAAATCAATGTGCTACGAGGGGTGATGGAGGTTCATTCAGTAGGGATGTTGTAAGGGCTGCAATGGGAAGAAAGTGATGGTGTTGGGTTCAATATATGACTGCTATTGTGAATTACGACAATATTTGTTTGATCGGACGAAGAATCACTTGAAAAACTTTGAGATGGATTTCATTGCTTATCCTTCCTTCATTATGCTCTTTCGTATAAGTAGCAAAGTAGGTTTATGATGGAGATAGCTTGGGCTCTTCAAGTGTGAAACTTGTCTATCAGAAAATGACAATGAGATAGCTTGGGCTCTTGCAGTGTGAAACTTGTCTATCAGAAAACGTCAATCGTTAACCAAACTCGTCTGATGTCAGTAAGGTGGAGAGAACCTAGGAACAATTATACTATTTAAAAAAGCAGAACAGCGAGTAACAGAATGATACAATTTTCATTCGAAAAGCAGCTTTGAGAGAGTTGTTCATTTGCCCAACTCAATTTCCCATGATACACGATAAAATAGAAAAGGGCTTCTTGGATTTAGGTCATTCAAATCGGATGTGGGCAAATTGGATATGTTTTCTTGCTCAAATTGATTTGTCTAGGACGGCATTTTTGGGATAATAAATCATGCAAAAGATTCTTTCATGTAACATAGATTCTAGAATTAAACAGCAGAGCACACTTTTTTATTTGATAGACCCAATTTTGCAATCCTAAAAATGATGACTAGATAAGAAATCACTTTCTGACCAGCACTTCGAACACAGCATTTGTTGAGCCAATTGTCAATGCTCAATTATAATCTGAAGTTGATGGAGGAAAGTGATGGACTTGATGACTTGTTGGGTGTGTTCCTGACACAGAGGAATTTGACAATGAGTGAGAAGGAGGGCTGATGGAGTTAGTTTTTACAAAAGTTTGACATGGTGGTCTGACTGTCACCACTGCACAGCTTATTTAATAACCAAAACCAGCCAGCCAAGCAAGACTTTAAAATGTTCTCTCTCTCGGCTGAAAATGATGAATGATTTTCAAGTCCATCATACCCCCTTTTACTTCAAAAATTACTTTCAAACTGATTGAGTGGTCACTTTTAAGGATGGTGGGCTATGACTATTCCTACAACCTACAAAACTGTTTTTCGACTTTGTTCTTGTCGTTGATTTTTCTGGCTTAGCAAAACAAGTCCATTGTTAGTTTTTTGATGAAAAATGGCAGAAATAGTGGAGCCGACATGAGCCGACCTAATTTTGATATTGGGGGAATTGTTATGGTAACTTTGTGGACAGTCAGGTTTGGTGGGGGTGTTGCTTACCTAACAGGTAGTAGTTAGAACAGGCCTCATTTCACAGTTGACAGTTGATTGACACCATCCACTCGCTCTCATGAAAGTAGTATCTATCCCCAACAAGATCTCAAATGACGTCATTTTCATTGGTTCTTAAGTGATGCTGACGTTTATAGTCTTACCAAATGATTTCACGTTCGGCATCAGAGAGGAATCAGTACATTTTCCCGCCAATTTCAAACGATCATGAATCCAACAACATCATGTCCAAGATCCTGTCGCTTCATATTTTTTGAACCCACGACAACACACAGCAACAACATCAAACGAATCAACCATGCTCCGTTCCACCCTCTCACCAGGCCTACGCCTCGCCACAAACCTCACACGCACCACCACACGCTCCTTCGCCTCCTCCGCCGGATCTGCCCTAAACACCCCCCTCGCCGCCGTCGACCCGCAACTCCTCTCCCTTATCGAAGCCGAGAAGGCACGTCAACGTTCCTCCCTCGTTCTCATTGCCTCAGAAAACTTCACCTCCAAGGCGGTTCTTGAAGCTCTCGGTTCTGTATTGAGTAATAAATATTCAGAGGGGTATCCTGGTAAGAGGTATTATGGGGGAAATGAAAATATTGATAGGGTAGAGACTTTGTGTCAGGAGAGAGCGTTGGAGTGTTTTGGATTGAATGAGGAGGAGTGGGGGGTGAATGTGCAGAGTTTGAGTGGTAGTCCAGCTAACTTTCAGGTGAGTGTTATCTTAAGTCTGATGATTTTTACTCGAGGTTGCATCAGCCCTGTTTGTTTGGGTGTTATTTTTGGTTTAGTGACCGAGCAGGACTGTTGACTTGCTTTTATGTTTCCAATTTGTTACTACCGATTTAGTGGTGTTGGATTTAATCTTACCTGCAATGGAAGTGCTCGCTGAGATATACTTGGTTGTGCCAACAGCATTTGTGTTATCTGAAATTCTACAGTTCTAACTCTGTTCGTATGACTTCTAATGGTACCACTTTTTTAGGTCTACACAGCTCTCCTCGAAACACACGACCGCATCCTCTCTCTCGACCTACCCCACGGTGGCCACCTTTCCCACGGCTTTCAAACCCCCACCAAAAAGATCTCCATGGTCTCTCGCTACTTCGAAAGCATGCCCTACCGCCTCGATGAATCCACCGGATACATTGACTACGATGCCATGGAAAAGAGCGCTGAATTGTTTAGACCCAAGCTTATTGTGGCTGGTGCCAGTGCTTATTCCAGGTTGATTGACTACGAGCGTATTCGAAAGATTGCCGATAAAGTCGGTGCTTATGTTTTGGCTGATATGGCCCACATTTCTGGATTGGTGGCTGCTAAAGTCATTCCATCTTGCTTCCCTTGGGCTGATGTTGTTACCACCACTACACACAAGTCACTTCGAGGACCACGTGGTGCCATGATATTCTATCGTAAGGGACAGAGGGGTACCACGAATAAAGGCGAACCAATCATGTATGATATTGAAGAAAAGATTAATTTTGCAGTGTTCCCCGGACTACAGGGTGGTCCTCACAATCACACCATTGGTGCCTTGTCAGTTGCATTGAAGCAGGCAAACACCCCAGAGTTTGTGGAGTATCAGAAACAGGTGCTAAAGAACTGTGCCAGGCTTGCTTCAGAATTGCAAGCTATGGGTTATGAAATTGTCAGTGGGGGTACAGACAATCACTTGGTATTGGTTGATGTGAAAAAGTCTCGTGGTGTTGACGGCGCAAGAGTTGAACGTATTTTGGAGTTGGCATGCATAGCTAGTAACAAAAACACTGTTCCGGGAGATACATCGGCCTTAAATCCTGGTGGCATCCGTATGGGTACGCCGGCATTGACAACTCGTGGTTTTCTCGAAGAGGACTTTGCCAAGGTGGCTCATTTCTTTGATAGGGCTGTATCTATTGCTATTAAGTTGAAGAACACTGAACAAGGAAAGAAGATGAAGGGATTCCGAGAACTGTGCTCAGTTGGACCCAGTGTGGATCCAGAGTTGGTTCAATTAAGGAAAGAAGTGAGTGATTTTGCATCATCTTTCCCCACGGTGGGTTTTGAGGAAGAAGATATGATGTTTGAGGGTGAATATAATGCTGATGTTGCATGAGGAGCATTCGAGAGTGGTGCCCAAGCAAGGGCTTGTTTAAGATGTTTAATCCATTCTGTAGGATGATTAATTATCTAACTGTACAAACATTTCACATTTCACACATTAGTTGCATTCGAAGCCTAGAAACATTGAACCTTATACAGCGAGACAGACACCATTTCACTACAAGATAGCCCCAATAATTTCTATTACAAGCAATTATAAGTACTGTAGTATTATTCAGTTATTTTGTATTACATGAGGGTGCTTACGGAGTATGTCATACATCTGAGGCAGCCCTCTTCTTGAGCGTGAATTACCAACACAAGACAAGACAACTGGCAACGATGGTGAGATAAAGTCCAAATCAGCTATTCTGTGATTACGGACGATCTTATCCCGAGTCACGACGTACTTGGTTGAATCTCTGTTTGTTCTTAGCAGAGAAACAACTTCTTCGGGAATAGCTGGAGGTTTGTAAACCGGAAGGACTATGGACTGAAGAGTGTGATTGGAGCTGTATGTGGCATCAAAGCTCGACTTGTTACATAATAGATTGGAGAACAATGACCAATCAAATTCGAATCGCCGGTGTGTGCCATACAGAAACCGCAGGACTTTTACAGATGAGTTCCTTTGCAATGCATTCACAAGGATTTGGGTTAGCTGTGAGCGTTCTCTATCTCTGTGTACTACAGGTGCTTCATCGGTTGCTAAAGGCTCGTAGCGAATCGCTAACTCTTTTGTTGCACAATTTGGGAGTTGGATGGTGCTTGTAATAATACGTTGAAGCATGGCCATGGCTTGTACGTGGTCAGCGTCAGTGATGTTTATTTGCAACATTGTTATCTTGGAGTTCAAAGCAAATTGATTGGCAAGCCGACTTCCCCAGTTCCTTGATGTTGCAGATATTTCGAGTTCTTCTATCTCGATGCTGATAGGGCTCTCCAGAATAAATGCAAGGTTGCGCCTGCTTCTTGACGAAGAATCGGACACCCAGTAAGGAATCTTTAGCAATTTAACACCGCCATTTGATTTTACAAAGTGTGATAATGCTGTAACTATAGAATCTTCGGCCACCTTCATCAGTTCATTTTCTTCCAAGGTTCTTGTTCTAACCGAAGTAAAGAAGTTACACCATCCAGTTGTTGATATGTCATAATTTCTTGAGAGGATTAACTTTTTCAGTGAGTTATTTGCTGATAAACCCGCGGCCAGCACTTGAAGTGCTTCATCATTTATAGAAGCATTGCTTAGGTGAAGCTCATGCAGTTGACAAGAAGTGAAGATGGGCAACAATATCTTCAACACTGAAGGTGAAAAGCGTGTGTTGTTAAGATTAAGCATTTTGAGCATAGGCAATTGTTGAACTACTGCTGCCATCAAAGATTTATCCATAAGTGTCTGGTTGTCACCCAAGTCCAGTTCTTCCAACGAGTTCAATTTTGCATGTTTGATCGATTCCAGAAAGGATAACATGATTTCATCTTTACACGTGTGAAATCTGAGACACTTCAGAGACTTGTTCTTTGCCAATCCACTTGATATCAATGGAATATCTTCCACTTGGCTGACATGAACATGAGTTAATGTCAATGATTTCAGGTCATACCTCTCATTGCACAACATGTTGTGTATCTCAAGACATGCATTCCTTGAAAAGGAACATCCATTTATTGCAATGTGATTCAAACCCGGCTTTCTGCATATTACCAGAATTGCTCCTTCCAAATTTGTATCCCATGAATGTACTTCAAGATGAACAGCTCTCAAAGACGGTGCTGCTTCTATTCCACGCCTTAAACTTGTGGGGATTTCGCCACCTAAACTTATCCTTAGACATACAAGATTGTTGTTGCAACGAAAAAAAGGGAGGAGACTATAAAATATTTCTTCCACGCAGTCTCTCTTGTTACCTTTGATTTCTAATGCTCGAAGTGACCTATTCAGTGCCAATCCTTGGCAAAATGATCGCAGGTTGTCATCAGAGCAGCCCCTTAGGAAACACAAGTACAGATGCCTGAGAGATGTTGTTTTCTCCAGACATTGCCCATCAGCAACCCAGTTCATATCAGTATTCCCATTCATCAAAACATGAGCAGATTTGATGGGTGGGTTGTTCATGAGACTACCACTGATCACATGATGTTGGTCTAGGTCCACCCAGTCATGATTCCCTGTGTACATTCCCCACTTGCTTAGGTAGGCACTTTCTGGCGTCTTCTCACTTTGGTTTCTGTTCTCCATCCTACCTTACTTTTTTAGAAGGGTTATGCTTGTAAGCAATGCAGGCAAATGGTGATTCCTGAGTTCGATATGATGACCTATGATAAACGGAACAATTGCCAATAACTGCATAACAATTGAATGACATCCACAATATTTGAGTTCGTTTTGCAACGCAACATGGAGTTTGGGGTTCGGGTTTCAGGGTTCGGGTCCGTTTTTTTAATTCATGTTGATTCATGTCATGAATTTTTTTCGTATATATTGTACCTTAGCTTCCTGCGGAGGCTTCCCTATTGTTTGTCTCCTCAAACCATCGACGCATCGGCCGGACGGCCGGACATTATATTATGTTTGCCATCATACGCTCGGGTGATGAAGTCTTGCTCCTATGAGATTAAGATGATGATGATGATGAATGATGATAAGGTACGATGTGTGATGAGGAGTGACAGGGACAGGTGACAGGGAGACTATCCATTTAGTAAAAGCGATGAGGCCAGGGAGCGGGACTGATTAAAAAAAGCAAATACACGAAGGAATTAATATCGGATTCAAAATTGAGAAGGGACTTGGCGGGAATGTGGCGGGAACCCGATGGGATGCTTTCTTTCAGAACGGGCCCCGTTGAGCAACACGAGCAACAATCAACAGTGCGCTGCGCCTAAAATGCGCTGCCCAACCCCAACCATCTGATCCAAATCATTGAAGATCAATAGATCATAGTAGTACCATGACAACCAACAACAACCCCACCCCTGCCTTCACGCCCTCTTCAGCAAGCTCGTGCCCTCCCCTCTTCTCCCTTCAGTTGGAGGGCATTTGCTGTCCATTCTTCGAATCAGAACAAGAACACAATGCACGAATATGCATTCAAAACCTCCAGAGCTATCCCATAATTTGGTACAGACACTTGTCACTTGGCGAGGTGGTTGAGAGTGTTGGATTCGACACCGGAGGCAGCAAACGACAAGGTGAAGAGGGAAGTGGCGGTGGATTTATTGATGGCATGTTGGAAACAGTGGATAAATTTCTAGGCACTTCCACGAGGAATAGCAACGGCAATGTTTTACAAGAGACAGATGTCCCATTAACATATGTGGGTGTAAACGCTCGAATGAGTGTACTTGATACCAACGAGCTTGGTCCCGTCATTTTTGTTCAGCAGATAAATAGTTTTGATGACGAGAAGGAGATTGATACTGATAATGCAAACGACAAAAAGAAGAAGGAAACACTCAGTCAAAAGCGACAACAGCAACATAAATCGATCAGCGGCAAACAGCCGCAACAAAACCAAAATACATTGCCCTCAAAAATCATTCCACTCTGCAAAATATCAAAAATATCACCAGGATATTCATTTTTCAACGATCCCACTGCTGGTGGTATAAAATTATTCTCCCGTCCAACCTCCTTTTTATCAAGTGGTGAAGAACTATTACGATTTGATACGTTAGGAGGAAAGGGTTCTGAATTTTACTTGAAAGATGTGCTGTTTCCAGTCAGTGGAGAGACAAATCAATATAGTTCTGAGGTGATTGAGCAGTTGAGAGCCTTAGTAATATGGAATCGGCAGAGGATTGCTAGGGATGTGAAAAGGGGGAAGATGGAAGTTGTTGCTGACAGTAGGAAAGGAGCGACAGTCATTACAGAATCTTGAAAGGTTTTTAGTTGTATCAAAGTAGTAGGATTAGATTTAGAATACTGGATAATCTGGCAGAATGTAGTTTTTATAGTAGCTTGTAAATTTGATGAAATTGATCCAGACAACCACCTTTCAGATAGAAATCAAGTGATACCAAGCAATCCCCATCAGTACATACAACATAATCTTCATAATCCAATTAAGCATACCAAGGTTTTTTGCACTTTCCCAAAAAGAATCAGGGTTCCATGACTTAAGATCATGTACTATATCAACCAAGCTGCTTCTTGCCACAACCACTTCAATTCCCCATCAACGCAAACCCCTTGTGCTCCTGGATCATGAAAATTCTGGTACTCATTTTCAATGTCAAACTAGGAACCTCATGATCCTCATGCTCTTTCTCTTTTGCCTTGATGTTACCTTCTTTCTTTACTAACTCCCTAGTCCTGGAATTTTTTTCCTATCGGTTGGAAACGTGATTTGTGGTGAGAAGGTAGCCTTTTGATTTGCCAACAGGGATGGGACATGGAGTGATATCGACAAGATTATGTGCAGCATCTACATGGCCAATCAGGAGAAACTTGACAGCCAAAAGAAGTAGACACTCTAAGTACTTATCAATCATGGAGAAACACCCTGATTAGAAAACAATTTTCAGTGATGAAAATCTACTCATCTCATGAGCTGCCCTGAACACCAGCTATTAATAAGTTAAACCAAGATTCTATTTTAGCTCTATTCAATACTAAATTAGACTTTATGAAGCTCAAGAAAAAAGGGGAGTCAGTTCAGGAATACTATGCCCGTTTCACTGCAATGAAGGATGCTCTTGAGTCTATGGGTAATTGTTGTTCATAATGACCCCGGGGGGTTGGAAGTCATCACATAAAAAGGGGAGGATGTATTTAATCTCAGCTTGTATGAGCAGATGTCAATGAAGATTGAGGGTCAGGAACCTGCTAGTTAATTCAGAAGGGTACAGATAATGAGGCTTTACATGATATAAAAATGACATACCTCGTCAACAAGACCAATAACTGACATTCCAAAAAACATACAACACAGAACAACCCAAAGGACTCAAAGACTAGTGTTTCCTTTGCTAATATTGGTGGGGAGGACAAGTACTCTTGGCCGGACTGAAATAGCTGTGGTAGCGACAACTATGGGACCAAGGACTGCAGAACCAAGACACAATCAGACAACAAAGTAGTTCTCATCAATGAAATCACAGGATCAACTGATTGTGATGATGAGATCAGTACTTACATATTCCTTGATATGCCTTCTAAGGTTCATGCTCTAACCCAATCTAACTCTACTGATTGATGATAACAGAAGAACAAATCACCAGAATATTTTCTAGAAGTCAGATTCCTGTACTTTATCTACCAATGTCATGCTGGTACAGCATATTCTTTTCTTTGTGGCCATTTCCAAGCACATCAAATTTGGCACTGCTTATAGTAAGCTAGATGGGACTAACAACAGCACCATATCAAAATACATCAAGATGGTCTTAGGTCTTAGATTTGTATGCAACACATACGTTTAATATCACTATAATTCTAACCAACAATCAATTTGAATCAATGTGCAGTAAGCTGGTGGACAGGGGTGCTCTTCTCAACATTGTTTCCTGTTGCTGTCAATGAGCATATGTCAGACATGGAAGGGTTCAACAAAACAACACGCTTCCTTTTGAATGTGTTCCTCAAGTATTTATTATTGAGACATTGTATGCTAATGTTCTGGCATAATATGTTTACCTTCAAAGTAGGATATGTACTGATAATCATAAATCAAAAGCTTGGCTACAAAAATCCACACTGAAATATTGAATTTGGCAAATATGTCCAAACACAGCATGGAGAACATACGAATAGTGTGCAGACCCACACTGCCAGTGACATTGCCAACAGATCTTCCAGAACTGCCCAAGGAGGGTACTATCTACTTCATCAGCCTTAGCACTGGACATATCACTAACATCTTGCCCAGTGCGCACAAGCCAATAAGAAACTTAAGATTACCAACCTACAAAGTTAGGATCTTAACATCCTCTATGCCAACCTTCTGCCTGATGAGAAAGATGAGAACGACAATGTCATTAGAAATTTCCCCAAGGAAATCACAGCAGTGGATATGATGGAATGGCTGACAATGAACAAAAGATGACGAGGATTACATACGCCATCAGATGATGATGATGATGATGATAGCCAGGAAAGTGAGGATGGAGAGGGAAACAGCAGTGAAGAAAACAACAGCAATCAATACACTCCAGATAAAAGCACAATGAACTCAACACAGACCACGATTGATCTTGGCAGAAAAAACAGGATTGGACAGCTAAAAAGGAAAAGAACAAGGAGGTGAAATCCCAGAAGTGGACGAATCTGGTGGCCCAAATGATAAAACCCCAGGAATGGAAACCCCAGGAGCAGACAACAAGAATGACATTATCACATGATCCTACAACATTCCCACTCACAGTCCGTCGGGTATAGAAGGGCTGCAAATGAACATGAGGGACGAGTCAAGGAAGAACTATAAAGAAATGCACTGGCATGGTCATGTTGCACTATGTCAGCATATATAGAGTGTTATGGAATCCAACATTGGCAAATATGAACTGGGGTATATCTTTCTCACAGTGCAAATGAACAGGAAAAGGGTCTTGAAGATCTTCAAAGAGAAAGGAGAAGAGGCCATCAGCAAGGAGCTACAGAAGACAATATGTGCCATAGTCAAAGATGCCATTGATGAAAACAATGCAACA
>JALLAY010001364.1:0-10681 GCA_036939635.1 Cyclotella baltica | reverse complement strand
CCACGTGTTGTCAGTTGACACGTTTCTCGTGACACGCACCAGATTCCGTCTCAAAACGTGGCAGCTGTTTTTTTGGCGGGGAACAAATCAGGGGGTTTGAGCGAGGTAGCGAGGTTTTGAGAGAGGAAAATTTTCCCTTCAAAAAATCGAGCACAAGGTGACGAGGTCGCAGAACGTCAATCCTATTTTCTAACATGCGGTCAGAAATTTTTCTTATGTCAGTCCCTTGTTTTATATAGTATATTTTTCCACTTAATTAGAAAGCATGGAATACACTTGTACGTGCAAATGGGGTGGTAGGGTTTGATACCCACATCGGTCAATTTTTGCAAAACTTATTTCGCACCCTATGTCTCTTTTGGACAGCAATAATGAAATCTGTACAACAATCTATATTTTTTTCGCAGAATTTTCTATTTACTTCATTTTTTTGAATATTTGTGATTTATCTGTTAAGACTAGAGAGTGTCTGATGTGGGTGGTGGGCGGGTTCAACTTTTTGCAGAGTATTCATTTTGCGCAATATCTATTTTGGACAGCAATAATGAAATCTGTGCAACAATTGATTATTCTATTTCGTGCTAAAAAATCATTTTTCACAGAGTTTCGACAATAGAACCAAACTATTTTTCTTCCTTATTGAACAAAAGCTTACTGTTATGAAATGGTTGTCCATTGAGGATTATCTACTGAAGATAGTCACATTCAAACAACCCTAATGATCTGTGTTCTGGAGTCTGAAATTGCTTGACATGGTATTGGAAAAAAGATAAGTGATAGAAGAGTCTGGCTAAGAAATCAATCAATCAACCCTTGAAAACCCTTGCTTTGACGGCGTCGGCCATGTAAAATTTTGTAACAAACTTTTTTGTTTTCATTTTTCCAAATCTTCACAGATATTTTTTCTGTGATCGCTGGATTTGTGATGTTTCAGATAATCTCAAGGAGGACAAAAAGGGGAGAAATCTGAAGTAAATAATTTGTTTGAAATATCATACTTATCTAACTGGTAAAAGAGATCTGTGCATGTTAGAGTGTGGATCACTTATTGAATACAACCTAATACAACTTTGCAGTTGTCCACTGAGACGACAAGATGCATTCAAAATTATCTGCATTGCTGTACAAAATCTCTTGAATTACTTTAGATTTAAACTTAAAGGACACAAGAAGGACTTAACAGATGGATGCAAATAACGCTGATGATGTGAAAATGAAGATGCACCTCTTGGGTACCGTCTTTTCGATGCTACTGACTCACAGAAGACCATTGCCAAACTCTAACATGGTTGAATCTACAAATGAAAAATCACCACAAACTTACACTAGCATCTTCATGAATTGTTATTAACCCATCATCATCCCAGCTAGGATTCTTCTCTAGCTCAATGCCTGTAAAAGACGTTGTTGGACTTGGACTATCAGACTCACTGCTTTCGCTACTTTCATCGTCCTCGTCAAACTTTAATGATGTGTACATTGATGTTGCGGCAAGGAAGCTGCCTTCTAAGATAGCACCGCTAGTTGAATGACTGTTGATGTTTGGCACATTTGCTTTTGAAGCTGATTCGTCAGATAAAGGCTTTTCAGATTGAGATGACATAGATGTGCTTTCTTCTTCTTCGTAAATGTCAACTTGTTCAACATCATCTTCATGATCATCTATTGGAAGGTCACAATCTCTCTGACTATTTGATCTCTCTCCACAAATATTAGTGCTCTCATCCGCGCCATACAGTAATAAGTTGACTGAAAAGGAACCAACACTTTCTAACTTCGCCCTTCTTGCATTCTCTCTGCGTTTACTTCTCATCTCGAAAAATGCTTGTTTTCTAGAAATATTGCTTCTTCTACCAATGGGATTGTTCTCATCCACCACACCAGCAGCA
This sequence comes from Cyclotella baltica, assembly GCA_036939635.1. Lineage (NCBI taxonomy): Eukaryota > Bacillariophyta > Thalassiosirophyceae > Thalassiosirales > Thalassiosiraceae > Cyclotella > Cyclotella baltica. The sequence goes on along the minus strand of JALLAY010001364.1, from coordinate 8,792 downwards.
CAGGGCAAGGTCCCCACCCCTCTCGAGTTATGCGAACTTTTGTAGGAATTTAATAATCTTTGCTCCTTCTTATGCAAATCTTCAGCCAGGGAGATGATTGATTTCCAATCAATAACTCCAGAAGAAGCACCGCTTATTACAAGCTCGCGAAGCTTCTGCTGACCTTCTTCTCGCTGTTGCTCAATAGTGTCCGTTGACCTGTTGGAACTGCGTGAATGAGAATCGCCCCCTTTTAGTGGAGACACATCTGCCATCGATGTATTATCAATATTAATTTCTCGTTCTTTTAATGGGGGAGAGCATGGCATCTTATTGATAAATGAACTTTGGTCCGTGATAGACGAGGTATCTGTGGTACGTGCATCATGATGATCTACTGCGGGGAGGTCTCTTTTTGTCCGTGATGGAGATTTGGAGTGGACCGCTCCTCTTGTGGCATTTGCCATACAGTTCCCCATTTTGCCGTCGGAAAGGATGTCTGTAAAGGGGGTATTTGATTCGAAATGGAGAAGCGTCAATCAATCACATTGGCGTCCCTTCAGCCCATTAATGTCGGTGTTGCGTTGTGTCAAAACTACTTTGAAGCTCTTTGAAGCCCCAATGTCGCTCGTTTCATCGCCATGGGACTCAAACTCGACAGTTGGCTTGCCGTTTTTCGGAGAAGAGAAATTGAGAGAAATCAGATGGCGTTTGATTTTGAGCGGTCTTGTGTGGGGAAATCAGCCACAAAAATTGGCGGGAACTAGGAAAGTACATCCAAAGTCAAGGCCGAGCCCTCTCAGCCTTCTTAATCGGGAGTCCGCCTGATCGGGACTTTCAAGGGTCAGCGTAGCCATGGCATGTCAGCATTCAAGCCGTCAGCCGTCAAGCGTATCCTACGAACCACTCATTAATTCATGTGGGAATGTGGCGGGGAATGACATCAATGCACAGAGGAGGTCTAATCCTTCTGCTGCAGGTGGAAATCGAACTGATGCGGAGGGGGGAGGTTCCAACGGCAGAGGATGAGAGTGCGGATACAACCAACGCCCCGAACGTTGTAGAGAACGAGAACCGAGGTGATGTGGCGGTCGAGGGCTTCTGGAAGCCGGGGAGGCGGTGCATTTACCAGGACCCAACCAAGGTGCTCGATGAGTGTGAGAAGCTCAAAAAGGACAAGCATCTTGCTCCTTGCCATGAGAAACTACGGAACTGCACTCCACTTGGGTACTTGGTTGACGGGATGGCTGGTCGAGAGACCAAACAGGCCGAGAGGCAGGTTGCTATAAAGCGTTGGCACACAAGTGGAAGTGGGAGTATTTGGAGATGGTAAGCTACGTGACGGCACGGATGGCGCTGGCGGTTGTCAGACCCAACTCATTGCTCATTCGTGGCAGTCGCCATCACCGTACTATTTGACCACTAATATACGAAGGGCCTGTCATGAATGGGTGGCAGAACTGGAGGCATGGCTTTCAAGTGTCCTCATGTGGAGAATCGTGGCAGTATTATGTTGAGCTATTTGAGTAAATGAAGCAGTATGTCTACACAGTGAAATGGAATGAGTTGAATACACAAAACAGCGGGAATGGAATCATATTTTGTTATTCAGTGCGTAGTAAATTGAATGAGTGCTTATATACTTGGCTGTTTGATAGGTGCGAACATTGTAAGTGCCTTCTATCCTTTACTCTCAGTCCTACTCAGCAATGTGCAGTCAGCACTGCACTGCACTGGTGAATGTAGAGATCAGGATACTATGTTTGCATTGGAGTGCCATATGGTTTCCTGTAAAACTATGTGTGATGTCTTCAATCTTCTGAGTTGTTCTTCAGTTCAGTTCTTTGGTTCCCGTCTGCATTCTCAAACTCAAAGCCACCCACCCCACTGCAACCATCCATCAGAATAAAAATATTGTCCTGTCAATTTGACAACCATGACAGTGGCAAGTGTTAAGTCATGGGATAAGTAGCAATATCATGTAATTGGAAGACAGTTCGAGCAACAGAAAAATGGGTATCCTTAAAGTATAAACCAATTAGGTAGTGAAACAAAACAGCAAATACAGAAGCCCAAAAAATATTCCTTGGTCAAGTTGGATTTAGAAAGCATTGGTATTAAGGCAAAGGATATAGAAAAGACAGGAACAAGTGAGCTGGATATCCAAACAAGGTTTAAAAGCACATTTCTCAGGCTGGTTATGGAAATAGCAGTCAAACAACCGAACACAAAAACTCACCGAGATCATGAAAACGGCAACCATGGAAAGACCGATTTTTTAAATTCTGACTTTAGGACTTTCTGGAAATTCTGAACAACAATCACACCTTAAGATTTTTCAAATATCTATAAATTGAAAGGGAAAAACTCAAGCAACTGTGCATTTTGCTGGTTCATTTTTCATTCCATCTCATTTTGGACGGCCACACATGTTCAATCTCCATTATCATCATCATGAGATAATTAATTGATTCATTGGTTGACTTTTCTTGGTTGCAGAGATGTAAAAAGTTAATTGTTGAGTGATTTATTATCTATAAGGATTGATCCTTCTCGATTTACTTTAGGATAATGGGATGTGACTATGTAGTACAGATGCAAGCAGTCATCACAAGTCTGAGTTTGGCTCAAAGAACAAAAGGAAGAGCACTGTGATATCATAGAGACTGGCAGGTAGATAGAGAAGTCTAAACCTCTGTTATGGTGAGTTTAATGATGACATACTATTCCAAGACAAGCATGCAGTGATATAATATATTCAAGCTTATTTGTTTGTTTGGGACTAGCTGAGGTAACAGCAAACATGATTTAGCACTTTCTAAAGGAAGATCAGTGTAAGACCAGAAGAGTGGATCCAGCTGTGCATGAGTATGAAGCCAACTGGAAACCCCAAAAAACATGTCTAACATGATTGATGTTGCTACCAACATCTTTGGGTGCCTGACAAAGGCTTGCAATTCTTTTGGCAAGATCCAAAGCTTACTTTCCAGCTCAATTTTTCCCAAGCTTGGGCATCATACATTGACCAAAAAAGAACAATGGATTAACTATCAAATATCTACTTTTAACCAGCATCAACTACAGTAGACAACAATTGACATTTACAACAAAAATTAGCAGCTACCAATTGTGGCCAACAATATTAATGCAAACTATTGTATACACCAGATTATCTGTAAGCAGCATCAGGTTATTAGCTATGAGCACTTCTGTTGAAGTAACAATGACCGGCTTTGACCAATAAGACTTAAGAGAGCGGAGTAACCTCATAGCGTAATTAAATAATCAAGCTCTTTTTACTGTTTTTGGTAGTGTCGTGTCAGGCAATGGAACAGAGTTCTTAACAGCTGCATTAAATTACAGGTCATAGACAGGCTTATGGAGTAATGACTGTGTTTGCTTGAGGGTATCTTTAATTCCACCTAGCATACTCCACTAATAAAAATGTTAAAGGTATTCTATGACAACAGGTTGCTTATATAATCAAGATTATATAGTATTCCATTTAGAAGCAGATGCGAGAGATCAAAATACTTCATTTATTGAATAAGATATGTATATATCTGTATAATTTGTTAGGTTACTGCCAACAACGTCTAAAGTCATCTACAATAGACAACAGGATTACAGCCCACAATGTCAACATGAAGCAATATGTATAAATCAGGTGAACATGTCAAAATGTTTCATGGCATCATTATTTAATACAATGAGGTATCAAATATGGCAGTTATCTGACATATAACCTGACAGATGTAAAAATTTGAACAATTTAAGTGTGTGACAACCAACTATGACCAACAATTACTACAGAATCAACATCAGAGAACATCAAACAACCAACTAACTGATGACAGTGATCACTACATTACTGGCATAAAAAGTAAAAAATCTTGAGGGTTATTCCCTCCGCAGGATAAACATATAGAAATTGGAAATGCTGTGTTTTAGATCCATACATTTTTAATCAGTACATTTTTAATTTATCAAATCAAACAAGACAGAGGAAAGACTTGCTTTTCATCACCTGGCCATAAGTTGTACCAAAGTAAATGAATCATCTCCACCTCTGTAAAATTTGGCACTACTGTTATCCGAAGCAGTAACACCACCAACATCTGAAAGTAAACCTTTTGGACATCCAGTCAATCCAGTAACCAGAGCAATAGGTTTCCCATCTACACCAACAACCATTTGTGGCCGCTCTCTTCTTTCGCACTTAATGCTAGTCCCATCAGTAAATTCAATTGTTGTGTCAAAGGCCCCAACTCGTGGTTTGGCACTCCAATTTACTCCATCTTTGGACCATGCGTGACCACCCTGATTAAATTTAGGAACACATTTATACGGGAGTGCATTGAATAGCATGTGATAATTGCCGCGTGAGTCAATAAATACAGAAGGGTCCTCTCCAGTGTGGCCAAATATTGGAATGTCATTAGGTGGATGGCATGATTTGGCTACGGGACAAACTTGCATTGCAATGCCTTCATCGGAACATGTTGGTGATGGCAAATCCATCCCATCGGCACGATAGAAGAGGTATGTTGATCCATCTGGTCTCAATAATGGCCCTGGATTCTGCCGTGCTGATATTACGTAAGGCTCGCCCCATGTTTTACCGTGGTCACTGGACACCATTCGTTCAATTGGACCTGTTGATCCAGCGATGGTGAATAGATGCCAGTCTCCTGAAGGTGATGTGTGTATTGTTGGATTGTGGTGTTCAGGATGCAGCAATACTTCCTCATCGTCAACCCCATTCCGTTCGTAAGGTCCTTCGACATTTGCAGACTTGGCAACAACTACACGAGAATGAGTCTCCCAAGACGACAGCCCACATCGTTTTCTAACATCCGGATCAACTTTACAAAGAATTTCTGAAACATACATGTGATACATTTGTTCTGTGGGAGAGAAAATGATGGAACCACCCCAAGAAGAATGACGTTCATTCATGTAACCCAGTCGTGACTTATCCACTGGTTGAAATTTGAGGTACGAACAGTCAGGTCCATCCGCCCAAGGATCACATAAACAAGTCTTTGTCTCTGGTAAACATATACCAGCCAAGGAACAGTCCAAATCACTGGCACATCCCACAGCATTTCTGTCTTGTACAAACTCAGCACCATTAGTATTACGGTCTCCACACATCCCATCACAAGTATCATCAAAATAAAGCCCCTTCCCTTTAAACTGACCCTTCGGACTCCCCACAGCCAAAATACAAACCCCCACATCATCACATCGATACTCCGGTTCGGCATTCGGATTCCTCGCTCGACACGGCTTTGACCCACCGAAAATCTTTGTATCTTGTGCACAAAATGGTGCATTTCCGCCAGTTTCATGACATCCCTGTGGGCATTCGAAGTAAGACATAATGCCGCCTTTTATTCGGCAAATGTCTCCGTGGCGGGGTTCGTGATCGTGTCTTTCTAATTCGTATTTGGTGTTGCAGGGACTCCAGCGTTTACGTGAGGTGCGTTCTTCGGCTAGGATGGCGTGTATGTCTTCTTTTGGTGGGGATTGTTGTTGCTTCTTTGATAGATGTTGATTGCTGTGTGAATTGCTGAATTTGTTAATGTTGACAAACGAATTTCCGATTCGTGTAATCTGTTTTGTTTGTGTGTCATTTAATCTTTGTAGGTTGGTAGATTCTCGGAATAAAGTTCCCCAAGTGATGGCCGATAATATCAAGGCAGTTAGGAAGAGCATTCGTCTATTTCTCTGTTGCAATTGTTGCAACGAAGAATTCGATTCGTCATGATCGTGCCACGAAAATCTCGGCTCGTGGTCCCACGAATTATTACTTCTATTGCGATACCTACGAGATGACGAATTTCTAAATCGATACGAGTTTTCCCTGGACCGTATTTCTTCTGGTTGGACGCCTCTTGATGATGGTGGGCTGACATCGTACCGTTCGTACAAGCTGGGACGCCCCCGTTCGTTCCTTGACATTATCGTGCTGCAGACTGTGTATTGGCATCAGAAATCTTCCGATGTGTTATTGCCAATTGAGGTAATGTATTTGTTGGTGGGGTATCGGTATGAGTGGGGTCGGAGGAGGTCAGATGCAAGTGGCAAGGCATGTTGGCGAGCGGATGAGATAATGGCATTTTGCAGTTAAAGGTAGTTGTCTTTTGAATTAAGAAATTTATATACAATTACTTGTAATTACCTAGTATTGTCGATATTTTGTCTCTAGCATCTTCGGTTCAATTGGTGAGCCATCATCGTAGGCCATCGTTGATCGTTGAGACTCTACTCGAGACAGATGACAGATAGAGTTGGGACGGATCCATACTAATATTAGTCGAAGAACAACATGTCAAAGCGTGACGACTTCGCATCATGGCCTGCCCCTCCAACAACCTACACCGCCGCATTGCAATGGAATCACCGAGACTGGAAGAAACTAGGCGAGGAACAGTACGTATACGCACGAGAAGTTCGAGAATCATTCGATGATTGCCAAGGCGTTTGGTCTGCCATCAATGAGGAATGCAATGTTCCCAAACTGTTGGATCGGACCAATTTTATCAAGTACTGCTATTATTACATGGAGAGAGAAGATTTGTATAGAAGCGGCCACCCCGAGGATTATGTTCCCTTGGATTACGAGAAGGACCAAGAGTCGAGGGATGAGTGGCGAAAGCGTCAGATTTACGATCGCTTTCACAAACAGTATTGTGAGAAGAGTGCATTTGAAGAAATGTTTGAGTCTGCCTCTTTCTTCTCAAATAAATTAGATGAAGGGAGTAAAAACAAAAGGAAGGAGATTGATGTTAAATCCAAGAAAAACCAGTACTACATCAAGGCTGTGAAGTCAAATAGGCCTGATGCTATCCAGGCGCTTTTTGCAAAAGGGACATCTGCAATATGCCCAAATTGTCTTGAGAAATTTGACAATGAACGGAATAAGCGACGTGGTGTTGTGTATCATGCCATGGAAAATCTATACAATGATGCAAAGTCAAGAGAGGATGCGTTAGAGTGCCTTCGACTGGTATGCAGCTTGGATGGAGTGGATGTCAATGCGGATACTTGGTATACCTCATTTCAAGAAGGGCCTCCATTGTGGACTGCAATATACAACTTGGATGCTGAGGCCGTTCAAATATTACTACATGCTGGAGCTCGGACATCATATCCAGAAGTTGTAGGTTTGGGTGGACAGTGGTGTGCTCTGCTGAAACCTTTTGAATATAAAGAAAAAGAGAAGTATGGTACGGCCCTGCATATATTTGTTCAGGCATTACATGTTGATGTTGAAGATGAAGAATACTGCAAATTGCTGCAAATTTTGCTTGATGGTAGGGAGAGTGACACACTTGTCAAAGCAGAGGTCGAAAGTAACGTAAGGGGCGAGACTGTGCTTGAAATGTTGACTTCTTTGTTAGAGAAAATAAATATCGAACACGGGGAGGAAGATGAGCCCCAGCTCGATTTCCCAATGTCCGTTGCTGCATTACAAAATGCTCAAGCAAAGGCGGAAGGAGTGGGTGGTAGTAGCTATCAAGCAATTCTTTCGTCAGCTGAGCTGGACGGCACTGTCTGGGCAAAAATAACTGACTTAGACTTGTCAATGCAGGCATCAATTTCAAAATATATTGGTATCATGGATTGGGTGTCATTGAAGGAGACTTGCAAGGGGCTACAATCATTCCCAAAACCACCAAGTCCACAAGTTGACTATCATCTAATCCGATTCTGTGTTTCGGACAATTTTGCAGATGAATACTTTGGCTTTGCTAAAACAATGCCAGCATTGATGGAGGTATGTAAACATGTAGGCCCAAACATGGATCTTGAATTCACCAGCATTGAATTCGAATTTATTCACATTCAAGACATTGGACAGTCCATCATTCCTCAGGTCTGATATCCACAAAATGAGCATAAGAAGATCACTAATTTTAGATGTCATTTACATCCAGGCGGTGAGAGGCATTTTAGACTGAAGGCAGTGAGTGATGATCTGCCAGAGACATGTGCTGTAAAAGACCTGCTCAGTATGGGTGAACATGCGTGGCCACAAGAAATGGTTGAAACGGATGACAGTTATTTAAAAGGGGTTTCATTTGATAGTGATGAAATGGAAGGAGCATTTATTTGGTTCAAAGACCTAAAGCCGTCCAGTGACATCGATCTAAGGCATTTGTGGCATATAGAAGGATCACCAGATGAGGATGATGGTTTTGAAGAATGCTGGGAGATCTGGCTGAATCCAAATAAGGCAAACACACATGACTTTGATAGTGATGAGGAAGCTACGTGGGTGGTATGCCACCATGGTTGCAGTCTCTGGGATAGATATTCATAAAATTATACATATAAAATACTTGAAGTACCAAGAATCATTTTGTGTTTGACTTTGAACTATTGAACTTCTGATAAACTACTTCTTGAATATCTCACACATAACCGATTTATCATACAAGAGTTGTAATGAAGCATCAATTGCTTCATACAAAGCATCATTTGAATCTATATCAAAGTATGGTTGTGTAAATGATTGTTTACTAAAGAGAGAAAGTCTACAGAGTAGTCTGATCGTGTGGAAAAGTGAGCTCTAGAATGAGTTAGTCTATCTAATGAGAGAAGAGGTAACCTCTACTGACAAAAGAGGTCGACATGAGTTGAGGCTTCTGAGAGGCGTTGGATAAGCCTGTAAGAGGTATCCAACGTACGAAAAGATACCTCAGGATGTGACACAAAAAGGGGTTCAGTGCTAGGGCAGATGACAGGTCCTGAAAAAGTATCCAGACTTGCACTCTGATGCCACCCAAAAGGATTGACGAGGA
>JALLAY010001363.1:0-10664 GCA_036939635.1 Cyclotella baltica | reverse complement strand
AGGACTTCATATCCCACGAGAAAATTTTCTGGCAGCAAAGATCCAAAGATTCTGTGAATTGAGAGAAGAGGGGTTGGTGAGTAAAGTTTCGTTTATCAATATCTTTTGGTTGGCATGATACAAGAGGCATACCATACATCCACCATCCACGCCACGTAGTTCTTTTTCATGTAAGTGGGTGCATTGCGACCATCGGCAACACACGTAGTCAGATCCCAATCCGGGTAAAACAAATTCTGTGTGAGGTCGTTGAACGAAGGATCGCCGCCAATGCAAGTGAATACATCCCACAAGAAGTAGCGCTTGCAGCAATCTTCGATTCCGCCGTACATCCACTGCTGCGGGTTGTTTGACATGTAAGCTAAGGCGCATAAAAGGAAGAGGTAAATGAGATGATGTATTTCAAGCAAGGGGTATGCGTGTATGCAACACTTACCCTCCTCGTTTCCATCTTGAACACACGTCCCGAATTCCCATTTAGGATAATACTTGTTATCGGTAGATACAACTGGAGATGACTCGGGAGGGGGTAAGGAAGGTGAAGGATTAGTTGGAGTTGTTGGGGTCTCATTCATAGATGCATCTGTTGGATTAGGAGTCTTGGATGGTACACCAGAAGGGATGTCAGATACTTTCACGCTTGGTGAGATAGAAGGTTCCAAAGAAAAGACATCGGATGGAGTTTCAGAAATTTGAACGCTCGGTGAAAGTGACAACTTGGCGCTTGGTGAGAGTGATGGATCAAAAGAGGGCTCAAGTGATGGTTTCGTGGACGGAACATCTGATGGGCTTTCTGATACCACAAAACTTGGTGGGAGAGATGGGGCATTTGATGGGCTTTCAGATAACTCATTGGCGCAAATGTCAGCTGATAGTTCAGAGTCATTTGATTGGTAACATGAATTTTGTCCAATACTAGAGAGTAGAGAGCAGAAGATTATTGGTAAGAAAAGTTTTGGAGGAGAATCTGTTCGAAAGTTGGTCTCTCACCATTGGCAATCCCCTATGTTGATATCAGCTTGGCTGATAACAGGCTTCATTTCCTTGACTGATGAAAAAAAGAAGAAAGATAAGGAAATAAGGGAAATGTAAGATAAGGCTTTGTTCAAATTTTCTGGCAACAGATACAAACATTGATCGACAACACCATCACATACCAGGCATTGTCCCCAACTGTGTGTGGAATATGTTGAGGGTAAAGGATTGGTTCATTAGTAGATTTTCCATGGTTTCTTCAGATAAATACATATTATGCTCACCATTATTTATTCCTTCGCACGCGCTCATCCCAATGAAGATATTAGTTCCAACACTCAAACTGCCATAAGCCATCTGTCTTTTGTAATTCAATACACTATCAAACATGTTGGATTAACAATTAGTCCTAAGTTATCTTTCTCTACTGGACAGTTGTTGCTAATGTTTGAACGGTCACTTGGGGCTGCATTGTTAGATTTTGTTAGCACTACATCTTCCAGATATTCCTACTTTAGTCTTCTAATCCCTTCCTTTAGGAATTGCTCATCCATGTGAGCATGTGATGTATCTCCCTGACATTTCCCATATTGTTGTGTGTGTTCTATACCATACATGCTCTGTGACTACCAGTTACTTCTGAATTCAGAGAAGTAAGGTCATCACTTGTAAGATTTTTGCTGCTAGCACTGCCTTTGAGACTGATTTGTATAGATTCATCTACATTGCTATCATTATCATATTATTCATATCTTTTCATTTATAGAACAATAGAGTAGAACACCCAAGTACATCTTCTCTTCACGATTGGAATAGTCCTATGTTGATCCATTGAGGTAGATGTCTCCTTTGGTAAGACATCGATGCCCATTGTCCAACTCTACTGTCCACAACAGAGTATTAGTCTCATCAATTGGAAGTCATTGTCTACAGTTGTCTTGCATCTGCCCTACTGTCATCTCTTGTTGTCAGAAGTAGAATAGAGTCAGCCTCACTATCATAAAGTGTCTTCGTTTGTTTGCATGGGATTGAGATCTACCTCCAGTTTACATGATTAGTATCTTGGTCTTGATTTATTGTCATTATCGGTAAATACATCTTTACTGATGCCAATTCTCCTCAATAACCTTGATCTTGGGTCGTTGTCACTTCTGGTTAATTCATGATCCCATACATGCCTCCTCCTCATTAGTCTTGGGTCACAAAGCTAAATTGTTGGTACTGCTTTCTGACAAGCTAGAGCTTGCTGATAGGTTTCTTTTCCCTGAGCTTGGCAGAGTGTATGAATTATTCTTTAGGTTATTCGTCATTTGAGCTATGGTTGTTACACCTGTTTTTTCCTTGTTGCATTGGTTGGTTAGAAAAGAAACAGGTTCTCCATTGCACTTTTTGGTAGAATACTATTGTTTGCACTGGATCCTCAAGATATTCCCAGTCTTGTTCTTGCATTGCCTGATTATTGGTTTGATTATGAAAACTCTCTTTCAGTATTAGGAGTCGGGTATGTATTGTTCATTTTGTTGTTAATTTGGTTATGATTCCTAGTCATTTGCTCTTAGAAACTTACCATCACAGAGGATCCAATCCAAGAGTTTCTTGGGCATGTTGATGACTCTGGTTTCCACTGTCCTTTGAAAGCAGGCCCTTGTTGGTACTCATTTTGTGACCCGGCAATTTCATTCTAGTTGTATTGACCACTTTCCTTGATCGTTTTGAGATCACTTCTTCTCTAGATGTTGGCCTCTGCATCTTCCATCTCTACTTCTAAAAATTTGACTGACTTACTTCCACTTTCCAAGCCCACCTTGTCAGTAGATGGAGTCACTGGAATTGTTTCCGGTCCCGTCAAGGACTCCATCATCTCTTTCAGTTTCCGAAGTCCCTGCTCGCTCTCTGCCAGTGCAAGGCTGGCTTTTGCAAGGTAGTCGTTCCCATGCTGCTCCTTTAGTTGTCTCTAAACATACAGAGCTAGCACAGGATAAGTCTCCATCTCGTCAAACCTGAAGCACCCAATAATAAATCATCAGAAGTTTTCTCTGGTTTGTACTGTAGATATTTCAGAAATGATGTTCCTAAGCATAGTACATATATTGTGTTATGTTGCCAATGCAATGTCTAGACCTGCAATGGTTTCCCCTCAGAGAGCTGGATGTATCTGAGTTTGTATCTTGATGATAACGAAGATAGCAGTGGGACCTATAGCCTTCTCTTGTTTCTTGCTATTTTTTTGGATCTCTTGCTACCAGTGGTTTGCTTATTCTTGGAATCATCGGTCTATGTTGTAAGTCTGGCTCTGAGGATTTTAGCATCAAAAGATATTGACTAAGAATATACTTGTTTGGTATATTCATGTACCTTTGTAGGAGATAGAATTCAGTTTCGTGCCACTTCTTATCCCCTTGCAGTGCTCTCTCAGTATGATCAACATTGGGTTCCATTTATAGTTAGCTGTACCATAAACTTCCATTTCTTTGGATCAATTGGGAGATCCTTTTCTATTCATTTCTGAAATGTCAGAGATGAGATATTTGGGGTCACTGTGGTAACATCTTCTATGGTTGTTTTGTTAATAGTTAATGTTTGTTCCTCTACTGACTTATTATTGCTACACCTGTCTAGTTTGTCCCTCTCATAGTCAACCGTTGAATCTAAATTTTGTATGTTGGTTTCTTCTGGGACAATTCATTGCTGCCAATCATTACTTCATCTTTAGCTGGTATTGAAGGTTCATTGTTCTGTTGCTCTCCTTGTTTCCTAATACTGCCTTTAATTACTTAGATGTGGCACTCATTCTCATTGATGAGGTTCTGTCCTTTCTTATCACCAGAGTTTGAGGTATGTGCCTTCTTGTCTTCAGTAAGGGCTCTCTGGGTCGCCTTTGTGGCTTGTTTGCCTCTCGTTTGTCCTCTTTTAGACACCTTGGTGCTAGTTGCCTTCCTACACTTCTTGGAGTGAGTAGATTGTTTCTTCTTCCTTCTCTAGGCGGAGATGTCACTTGATGCATCTGGTGAGTTCGAGAAGTCAATGCTTGTGTAGAATTCACTGTCACTGAAAGATGTAGAGGAGTAGTTCAAAGATGTATAAGCTGATCTGTCATCTGTCAGGTGGTAATTCTCCTCTGTCTTCCGTTCCATGTTAGTGTCACTGGCCTAATCTTCATCCGCTGGTGTTGAGTACCTAGAACCTTCGACACTGCCTTCTCCTCTGTCACAACTGATCAACTTGGGAGATACCTTGACATCACAACCACACTTGTGTTCTACTACTAAGAAGTTGTAACCATGTAAAATAAAACACATTGTTTTGTATTCGAAAGAAAGAACAATAGTTTATATATGAGAAAGTAATCTTGAGCTTATAATGGCAGCAACATCCCGATTAGGAAAACTATCAGTGTTTGGTATCCAATATTGGATTGGAAACCGTTACTACTCGTCGCCAGTGAATCAAGGTAAGAATATTTCTCAAACCAACTTTCATGGAATGTGCTCTCCTGTTTGATTTCCTTATCATCGTCACCATGATCAGCCTCATCATTTTCATCAGAAATAGTTGGCAATAGATCCTTGTTCTGGATTGAAGTACGTTCATGACCTGAAACACTAATGATGTTGCTTTCCTGCTCTTTGGGATTTATCTCAGTGAGAGTAGGAAGTGCAAATGAACTGAATCCTTCATGTTTGCCTTTTGGACTTTGATGGGGTGCCGCAGAGGGCTCGTCACTTTCCGGCACTGTCAGCACTGTGGAAGACACACTTGTAACTTGACTTGGAGATTTAGTTGGCTCTACTGTTACACACTCTGGGAGCCATATACTGTCGGAATTGCAGTACAGATAGCCACTGCCACAATACCCCACGTCACTGCGGCACCAAGTGCCATCACCATCAGTACAAGGCTCCCCGTTGCATTGCTTTGTCAAATCAAAGGCGAAAGTGGGCCTACCAGTGGTTGGAGTAGTAGATGGACTTTTCGTTGGTGTTCCTGTCCCACAGTCAGGTGTCCACTGACTTTCAGCGTTGCAAAAGGCCTCACCTTCCCCACAAAATGAATACTTGGACCTACACCATGTGCCATCACCTTCAACACAGGGTTGTCCACGGCAGTTGTGTGGTAATTCACTGGCTGAATCTGCAATTGTTTCGGATACACTGTCAGAATTACTCTCCAAATCAGCATGTGACACACCAACACTGAGATCCACAACTTTTTCAAGTGTATTATCAGCCTTGCTTTCAAGGGATTCGTCTACGTTTGTAGGCATAGCTAACTTCACTAGGCCAGCATTTACAGTGTGTGACTGAAGAGCTGATGATACTTCAACACATTTTCCTCTTCCCTCTGGGTTGACATCGCTTTTGTCTGAGCCCTCAACAAAGCGATATGAGTGTGAAGCTGCGACAACAACATAGTATTTGCCATCTTGAAGCTCATCAAACATGTAATCACCCGCAGAAGCTGTCCGCGTGCCTTCGACCCAGCCCTCACTGTCACATTCAAAGAGATCGACCAAGATGCCACGCAAGCCAACATCTTCTCCCTCCTCAGTTTCAAGCCAGATTCGCCCTGATACGGTTCCAATAGGCTGATTTGTTTCAACAATCGTTGGTTCTTCTTGATTGGCGTCTGCACTTAGCTCTACGGATGGCTTTGCCATAGTAGGATCACCTGGAAGTTCTTCTAATGTAGGTGAAGTCAATTCCACAATGGTGCCAACGTCACTCATGGTTAAACCGTTGTGGTTATCTGGTGCTGACTGTGATTCTTCTTCAGTTTTCGATTGTGGCCGGAAGACAATATCCTGGACATTGACGATATTGTTGTTAACAGGTGATTCAGTTGGTGGCCCGGAGCCATTTGTCTCATTCTCATCTTCCAACTTGGTTAGAGCCCAATTTGTCATCTCACCATCATTTCCATCGAGTGGTGTAGCCATTTTTGTTTCCATTTTTGCTACTGGAGATGATGAGGGTAGCTGTGTTGTTGGGGATACTGTTGGTGAATTGGATATTGGAGATAGTGTCGGTGACTTGGTGCGAGTGTGAATAGGTAATGAAACAACTGAGTTGCTTTCTTTCGAGTGAGAAGTCAAGGCAAAACTATCTGCGTGTGTTGTTTTGTCAGATTCGTCAGCATTGTGACTTGAAATTGTGAGGCCGTGGAAAGCAAACTGAGAGGCAAAATCTTGACCAGCAGAGTCATCTTTGTTCTCGTCTACTATTGGAGAGGAAGTAGGAGAAGAAGTTGGATTGGTAGTAGGGGCATCCGATGGAGTTGTTGAAGGCTTGGAAGTTCTCGGCACCCTAGTTGGCCGCTTGCTTGGACGAATTGTTGGACCATGTGTACGTGGAGGCCGATCTGTAGAAATGGAAGTATCTGTTGAAAATACAGTGGTTACCGTAGTTGTTGAAGATGTTTCAGTTGTAGTGTTGTCTTGGGTTTCCTGATTTTCTGGTCGACCTTGATTTGATGTCAACACTGAAGGCAGTGTCGATAAGGTCAATGGTAATGGTTTGGGATTTGAAGAAGAATGATCGCTGATGGGACACTGTGGGCAGCCCCCATTAGTCATGCACAACTTCAATACATCATCCAAGCCTTCACATCCACTCAGCTCTAACAGTTTAGGAACACCAAGAACTTGAGCAACAAAGCAATAATGGTCCAATCTACTCATGACTGCCTTGGAATAGAATGAATTTTCTTCATCCACGGGACATTCGTTGCCTCCATTTATAATGTTTAGGGCAGCACCGAAATCGCCATTTTTTAAGACGCTCACGTGACTTGTTAAGCCCTCTTTGGACATTTGGTCCATCCACAAGTACAGACCAACCCCCCAACTGAAAATTTCATCGGTGGCAAGCATCTCTGGCTGCGAGCACAAAGTGCCTTCATTGCCAGTCATTGTTGCTGATGCCCTAATATAATTAAAGTTGTGAGATAGCTGGATACTACCACGACCAAAAAATATGTCGTTTGCTCTCATTCTTCCTTCAAGAGTTCCACTTGGTTCAACTTGTTTGACATAATCACAAGAACATCCATCAGGAGGTTTAGTGTAGGGTTGGCAGTAGCTAAATGAGTAGAAGGGAAGGCAGAGAGAATAATGAGCACAAATGGTATTGATAGTGAAGACATAACAAATCAACAAATGACACTCACTTCAAATAGGATTGATCTCCAGCAAGCATTGAAACCCCGCAGGTATGGCTATCGTAATTATAATCATTAGCAGCACATGGCTTGCAGTACAACTCTCCATCAATCATCTTGTTATCGCCACAAGTCAAGTACTCACGAGAGGCAATAAACCCATTCGTCTCGTGAGAGGCCATGCCTAAAAATGCTGCCAGTTCAGACAGACGCTCTTGATGTGAGCCCATTCTAAAGATTTTCTCAGCGTGGTGTGCATTGTAGTGATCAACTGCTTCACAAAAGCCTTGATAAGTGAAAGGAGCAGCAGCATTAGGAGCAAGGGTATCAAATAAGTCTTCGTCTATCAGAACCCCACATACGCCTCGACCAATAGAAGCAGAATTGCGAGATCTGTCTTCTAAATCTAATCCACTTGGTGGTGCAGGCTCCACTCTAGGCAACGTTGTATCATAGCACCTGTACAAAAACAATCAATGTAATAAGATACTACATGATGCAAAAAATCATAAATCCAATGACTTAATATAAACAATAACACATACCAACATCCTTCGGCAGATTTGATGTCGCACGGCCAATATTTTTGACCGGCTGCACAAGGAGCACAATCCTCATCAGCAATGGGATTGTAACCATTCAAATTCCCAACACAAATCTGAGTATCGCCTTGGCAGTTGGAGCATCCATATGTTGGGCAACCATACGCTGATTCATCACTATCACAATCATGACAAAAGTCTGTCCATATCGAATCAGCATTGCAGTATATTTCTCCGGCACCACAAATGCCTTCAGCGTTTCTGCAGAATTGAAGAGTGTTGTTTGGGTCGTTCTGGAGTGAAGGTGGTATGAAGCAAGGTTCGCCAGAGCATGGGCCTCGAGGAATGTATTGTTTGGTTGGAGTTGCAGTTGGTGGATTTGATGGTTTTGAAGTTGGTGCAGCGGTGAGCTCTTGGGTTTCCACCGACGCTTCTTCTGGTTCAGGGTGCTGTTCTTCGGCATTTTCGTTATTTTGATCAACACTTGGAACTTCTTCTTCTGGTTCTTCCTCTGCTGAGTTCTCCTCCTCTGAAGCATTGGTGTCAGGAAGGACATTCTCGTTTGATCCAACTTCCAAAAGGCCAATCTTGCCAATAAATGCCTTACAATCATCACAATTACCATCTTCAAGACACCTTTCCATTTTCGAATCCATTTCCATGCATCTATCAGTGAAAAACAAATGGGGTTGGTAGATTTTGCATGCAAGCACATCAAGAATGAGAATTCGAGCGAGTGAATATGTCGAGAAATATATATAGTTTTGATCGTACCCATCTAGACTCAGCAGCCTATCAAGACCAAGTGCATTGGCGGCACGGCAGTATCGATTCAAGCGTAGTTGCACTGCTTTGCCGTGCCATCCGTGGTCATCGGCGGGGCACTCTAAGTAAAAAGGTGTCATGATAAGAAGGAGATTAGTTGAGACACTCTAGGAGTCTTAACAATTACCATAATATTGACTTCATTTGCACTCACCTAAGCCACCGTTAATGTTATCAAGCGTCTCACCAAAGTCAGAGTTCATTAATACAGACTGGTGACAAGTCTTGTCGTTCTTTATGTTTTCCATCCAATAAAAAAGGCCTGAACAAGGAGTAAGCAAAAAATGCATTAGCTTATGGAGGTAGAGCGTACAAAAGTAAACATGGAGGACATGGCTACTCTCCACTCACCTGCACCCCACGCATACTCTTCTTTAGTTGCTACCAAATCAGGCCTTTGACAAAATGTTTGTGGGGCACCTGTCAATGCCACTGATGCACGAATGTAGTCTGATTCAACAAAGCTTAAGATTTAGTTTATTTAGCGGTAAGCATTCTTAAAATTCATCGTCAAAATACTCACTGTAGTTCCATGACAGTTGGATCTAAAACATGTAAGCAGCAGCGTCTCTGATGTTAGCTACGCACAATAGACAAATCTTGGAACCAATAATCACTCAATCAAAACAGTACTCACCGACCCTCTACCAAAATAAACCTTATCTGCCTTAACATACCCTTCTAAATCTCCCTCCTCGAAAACATCATCACACTCACATCCATCTGGAGGTAATAAATTACTCTGGCAATAACTATTGAATGCCCGTCCTTCCGAGGCTAGTGAAGCCGAGCATTTGAATGTGTCCCAGTCAAAGGAAGAGATGTCACATGGTTTACAGTAGGTTTCTCCAGAGATTGTCATTTGATCTGCGCACATCAAATACTCGCTGTTGTTTTGATTAAATGCATGTTATTAAAATGAGTGAGATGAGTTTCAACAGTACATACGAAAGACAAAGTCAGCTCCACAAACAACACTCACCGTCCAGCCTTGAACTCGTCACTTTCGTGCAATGCATTCCCCAAAAAAGCCGCCAACTCCATCTTTTGATTCTCTACACTCCCCATATTAAACACCCCCTCCAATGGATGATCAACATTATACAACCTAACCGCCTCACAAAATCCCGCATAAGTATACGGATGTACGGCTTTTGGAGCTAGATTCTTGAATACTTCTTCGGTTAGTAAATCGCATGGGTCTACGGTGCTAATTTGCCATTTGTAATGACCTAAGCTTTTATTTTCTAGAGAGCCACCCTCATTTAGACTCTTGGTACCTGGAGCCGGTGGGATTTGTGGTTTAGTGACATCCCAGCAGTAGCATAGTCCTGTTAAATTTGATTGAATACATGTTGTTGATTAGTAATGAGTATTATTTATCAAGAAAGAGAGAAGAAGCAATACACGAAATGACATGTAAAGTACATATATTGACTGTGTAACGACAAAACACAAGTAAGTATTGATATCATCAACTCACCAACCACATCACAGGGCCAGTAGGTTTGACTTCCTTGACAAGGGGTGCAAGTGTCATCCGTGGTACGTTGAGGATGGTTAGGGTTGGATAGGCATTGATGTGTTTGCAGCGGGCAGGTGGATGAGGAGCAGGCATTTGGGATGGGTGTCCATTCTAGTGACCTCTGATATATTAATGGAGTTTCAAGAGAGTTAGTCTTGGAGTTCGAAAATGATGTTATATCAAGTTTAAAGTAATACCAAGTCCATCAAGATCTGGGATAAAGAGCATCTGCAACCAAGTGAAACTGCTGGTCATCTACAATGAAAGGCATGTGCAGTGATGTGATCACTTGGGAATTGGCTGTGACAATGTTCAACTAAAAACAAATGCAAGTCCAGAAAGTATATTATCTGCACTAAAATAAAAATGCAAGGAATAAATAGCCTGGTTTATACTGTGTTACGATCAAGTAGATCTAACACGAAACTCATACTTTGCAAGCAAAATCAGTGGCCTGATATCAACTGTACTACAATCAAGAGACTTAACAACAAATTATCCTTTGCAAGCAAAAATTTCATATATACAAGAGATGGAGAACATTCATTGTAAATCATTCAATAAGTTAAATAGGCTAGCTTCAACCAGTAGCCAGGGGTTGACACGATAAACTTAATTATATTCTAGATCGGAAGAGCGTC
>JALLAY010001362.1:0-10660 GCA_036939635.1 Cyclotella baltica | reverse complement strand
GACATATTTTCGAGCACTCGGACGTATGGATTAGGCCTTTTCCAGTGAGTTGCTGCATTGAAAGGAACATTACTAACAATATTGGTAGAGCTCACCATATGCTTAAGCTTGGCAGCTGTTGGATGCGCCATCATCGCCAAGGCATCCCTCGCCTCGCTCGCCTTCTTGATCTGCTCCGCCGTGAAGCCATCCATGTTGCCCCTCACCGTCTCAATGCAGGCCAATGCCTCCTTAGTCTCGAGGAAACCCTTGCCACTGACATGCTGATGCAAATTGTCAAGGTCAATGTATGGCATGCCACTACAGACCCCAACATCCTTCCGGAACTTCCACACCACTCCTGTAGGGGTGGTAACTTGCCATTTCCCCTTCAGGTATTGAACAAGGTACCCACTCTTCTCTAGCTTCGGCAAGGAGAGGAGATTGGCTATCCCATCTGGATTCAGCCAGCACTTGACATTGAGACCTGGAAGAAGACCCTTGACGTTCGTGAGGCAATGCCCCGCATTGCAATTCTGCCTCAACACCACTCCTGTAGTGTGACATCCCCTGAGGTACTCCGACGCGAACATGGTGTGATTTGTGGCACAGCTATCCAAAAAAATCTTGTTCCTTCCATAGTCAACTCTCTTCTCGGCCCTGCTCACTCCTGAAGGCTCAATGAAGCCAACACCATCTTCTACCTCTTCGTAGGCACTCCCCCACACATACAACCCTTCATCTTCAAGATCAGACCACGTCTCCAGAATGGGAGTAGAAGGCTCAACAAAACCAAAACCTTCCAACCAATCTTCATTGTCAGCGCCACTTGCCGTCTCGATACTCGCCTCCTCTAGGCCTATGTTAACGTGTTGGACTCCATCCACACACTCCTGCACACTCTCATCAACCTGTACGTGCCCTGGCCCTCTCTGGCCTTCAATGCCTGACGAATTGCCTTCTCCTCCTCAACAGTGAGCTTGTCGCAATCCCACAGCACGTGGCCCATTTCATCACAACCATAGCAGGGCCCCTTCTCCTTCTTCTGTTTCTGGCCTGGCTGCACGAATGCCATACCATCGGCTGGCCCTGACTTGTGTTGCTGCTTTCGATACTGGGTAATCACAGTAAGCTTGTAGTTCTGAAGGAACCTCAAAGCCTCTTCCATAGTCTTGGGGTGGTTTCCTGACCCCATGAGGTAGATGTTGTCTAGGTTTCTCTTCGCCTCGCAATACTTGTTGTCATTAGAGATCTTGATAAATAAAGCTGCCTTGAACTCTTCACAAGACGATGCCATGGCCAGCTCCTTCTGCTCCTCGGTCAGGTTCTCCACTGTAGTCCTCAACGATGTAGCCAACTCCTCCAGATGCTCAGCATACAGCTTGGGGTGGTACCCGGCCTTGCCCTCATAAGTGTCAATAATATCGGCCCGAGCCTTGAAACCTTTGTAGTACTCGGATAGCTCCTCATCATCCTGCTGATATGTCAAAAACCACTTGAGGGAGTGCTCAACCAAAGCTGCAGTCCCATGCTTCACTTCATCGTGCTTGTGAACAATGGACCTGATTAGCTTCAACAGCTCCACCAGATCTTGGGAATCGTTTACTGTGTCCCAAGTGTCACTCGCCTCCAACCTCTCCTCTACATTCGGATGGCAGTGGGCCATGATAAGCTGATAGGCCCTCGGCTCTGCATTTGTCCACGCCTTCTTCTTCTTATGGTATTCCTCGTAATCCAACTCCCACTTCTTCATCTTCATGCTGTCAGCGGACAGCTCTTGGTCGCGGGCCAAAATGGCACGTTTTGAATTATCTAGAGCAAGTCAGTAAATTAAACGATCTTTGGAATGGTGTAGCATCATCAATTTGCTGTCGATCAGATATCTACAAGTTACATTGTTGTTCAGAATCGAAATGGGTACATTGCTAGTGCACTGGTTGACTCTGATTTACTTTACTTTTAGCGGTACGCTCTGCTGAAGTTGTTGCTGTCGATTCGTACTTGAAATAATGTCGAAAAGAGCATCCGAAGCCACATACTCTAGGAGCAACCGTTAGCCGACGTGATAAGGCTTTACAGTCAATTCCAATACTTCTAGTTGTGGTCCATATCAAAGTGTAATCAAAGAGCGATGCCAGTGTCGCAAAAGAAGACTAGGGGCGACAGCATGCTTTTTTGCACCATATCACCGTAACCTTTCAAGGCGGCTTTGCACATCCCACACTCTCGTCAATCCATCATCTCCAAAAGTCACCAATCTGCACGGCGTAAGCAACTACAAACTCACCGTATTAGAACCATTCTTATGCCCCATCAAAATAGCCGGCACTCGCAGTAGCCTACAGTGCATTATCCACACTCACATCCGTCACGACTCCCGCGTGTCCCCTTCGTGTACAGACCAGGACAGCTCCCTGGATGTTGGCACAGTAGTTGAATCTTTTTGTGGAGGGACCGGCTCCGAGGTGGATGAGTTTGATTCGTTGATCGTCCGAGCCGGTGATGAAGTACTTGCCGGTTTTGTCAAATTTGAGACAGTAGATTGAGTAGACCATGTTACAGTTTATGGTGACGGCGTGGGAAATGCGGGATTTTAGGAAGGAGAGTTGGGTGTTGACAAGGCTTCTTGGTTGACAATGTAGGTATTGGTTTATGATTATGGAGGGGAGTATTCTTTTGCCAAGAGAGAAATTGGAGAATGCGCATCAGTTTTGACTGTTGATACTTTTTGATCAATTCCTCTGGGGCAATGACTCTATGCTGGTCTAAATCAGAGGCTGTCTCATTGTTCAATGGATCCGGTTGTCTCCTCTTCGCAAAGGATGCCAATGTAGAACCTGTGGTGTTGGCTTTGATCATTACCGATTACATTGCTGATTTAGTTTGTTTCAATTCACTTGCACTGAGGTATTTACATGATGATTCGGCAGCTTTCTTAGTCAGTGTTTCCAAGTTGGATCCAAGATCCATGAGTAATCTCCTGTTAGGTGAAGTAGAAATGCCATGTTGCGTCGGATTTACCTCCCATCAACACTTGAATAGTCAAGGCACTCTCTGCATAATGAATCTTCGGCAACAAAAACTCCAAATTTGCGTCAGATGCATCGTGAATCGTCTCCCCCACTCTTCTTCCGACTCCCAAGGCTGCCTGCCTGTTCCCACCCTATCAGTACCAGTTTTTGCTACTTCACTTGCATCCGAGTTGGAAGCAGGCACAGTCCCCTCATAAGCCGCCTCCAATAAACTCCACGGCATTTTACATTCCAGTACAATTTTTGAGGCTTCGTTTGTTGTTGTTGATGATGCCATAATGTCGAGAGAGTCCAATAGTGCTGCTTTATTGTTGTTATTGGTTGAATCGTGTGAAGAGAGGAGGAGGGCTATCGTATGGTAATCACTCTTTGATCTGGTGACATCTGTATGAATTAATAAGATTTCGGTTGATCATGGTGTAGGTTTTGTGACGGACTCTCAAACAATAAAACTCACCAACAAGGTGTGATATCCTCGTCTTGGAGAACGAGAGCCAGAAGATGAAGAATTGGAGGTGTCGGTAGGAATTGGAGGCCCATCTGTGAAGGATTTTCCAACCGTAGAGGCTACCAGTGCGGCCGAAGAGAGGTTTTGCCCAACATCGATGAGTTCTTGCCTTTCGAGCCGCCTAGTGTCGAGGGAATCACTTGTCAGGGAAGACGAATGGCTGGGCAATGTACCCATTTCAATTCTGAGCGCCATCGTCATCAGCGATCCATCCCACGGGATCAAAAACGAATGACTTTTGACCGTCGAAAGTAAGTAGGTAGATCGTTCCAATTAACATGAGAATTGCTTGCTTTCGACCTAGTTTTAAAAAATTTGAAAAAGTCGAAATGCACGACAGAATCGCGTGCCATTTTGGTCCGCGACCAAGAGATGTCCGCTGACAGCATGAATCTCTTTCAGCTGCCTTGCCGTGGGTGGATCCGACGGATTGGACGGGTCGGTCGGTTCATTGATATCCGGCGCCTCTAACTTTTCGATCGCCATCTGGGCCATGCTACCCCCAACCTTAAACGTGATCCCGACGTGACGCCCTAGGACCTTCTTCACATCGTTGAATGCTGCTGCATCTTTCGCATCTCCGACTTGGAAAGAATACTTCTCTAGACCTGCAGTTGCCGCCTTAAACTTTTCGACCTTCTTCGCTCCGGCTCCGGCCCGATTCTGACGGTAATGCTGTCTCTACCTCACTTCCACCTTCAGCTTCTGCTTCGCTCCCTCCCCCATCTTTAATCAGGAAAGGAACGACGACGTCGAGCCAAGAACCACGCAGGCAACACAACACACACTACAATTTATTTTAATATTATGTTGATAGGATAATGAATCCGCCGCCGTCACACTGAAACAAAACGAAGGATAGATTACCTGGACCTGAATACTCGTTTAACACCCAGATAATATTAAAATAATGATTACAGCTAATCTACTCTAGGCCTCTCGTGTGGCCATCAATCAATCTGTTGTTCTCTCTGGTTCTCACTATTCGCGCCAGAACCACTTCCAGGTGGCGCTTCCTGGCCTTCTGATTATTCACGTCAATCCTGTCAGATGACGTGTTCCATGTCACCTGGTATCTCTTGTTAGGTATCTTTTGCTCTTTGCCCAACAATACCGATGATGATGGGCTTCTGTATGTATCTAACTCAGACAAAAAATGGAGTTAGGGGCTGATCAAAATACCCATGGACGTGGAAAGCTGAAATCGTCAGCTACAAGATGCATTCATCGGATTTGTACTAATTCATAGTAGGGAAAAAGTTACAAATCGACAAAGTGAAAAATAGAGCGCGTGTGCGCTGTCTAGACGATACTACTACTTCATGTTGAAGTTGTATTTTGGGCTCATAAACCAACATAAACAGGTTAAAAATGAGACCATCAGGGATAATCTAAGGAAATTTCCCAATTGGCTTTTGCAACTATCTAGACTTGACTCTAACACTACGTAGACCAAAGATGACTTAAAAGAATCCTATTGGGCCTTTTAAATTGACTGCGGACAACAGGTGGGCCGGCGGGCCATTAGCATTGATAGACTCAGAAAGATTTCTTTCTGAGTTGTCAGTTCGTGTCAGTTGTCAGTTGTTGTTAAAATCAGAGGGTCAAAATTTGGAATCTGGTTCTAAAGCCTACCAAAAATGTTACACAAGAACTAATAGGCCATTTCCTTGACCTACCTAAAATTTGCCTGCCGAATTTCCTGCCCTGTAGCTGCTTACCACACTGTGCTCACCTAATCGTCAAAATCATCTGTCGGCAGCCAGCTGCGCGCTGTATCTACGACCGACAACATCACATCACATCAAAATCACATCTCACATCATCCGCCCAACATCACCGAGCAAAATCAAATAATGGCAAAATAGCAAACCAGTCGACGGTCGACGGTAACAATCCTTCCATTCCATTCTAGTGTGTTTTGAAAGGGGGAAGAAGTCCATAAATCCGTCATCAATAAATACATCTAAAATTGATGCTTTGGCCATGGCGGCCGAGGCAAGGGCCGAGCTGCACCGCCGAGAAGGTTTGAAGGTCACATCCGTGGCAAATGACGGTCAGAACAACAGCGCGCCTGTTGTTGCTGCTGCTTCTTTTGAACCCTTTGTTGGGGATACCCCAAACCAAAGCACTGAACCAACGAGTCTCTCTCTCGGGGCCAATCTGCCGGATCCGAATACTGATAATGCATCGCAAAAAAGGAAAGGCAAGCCGAGCTTTGTAGATAAGCTGCACGCTATACTCAATGACAGAGATTGCAGATCAATCGTCTCGTGGCTTGCATCTGGTACAAGTTTTTGTATTATTGACAAGGAAGAATTTACCAAAAGGGTTCTGCCGAAAACTTCCGTGAGGCAAAGTTCTCTAGTTTCTCGAGGTAAGTTTCTTACGTTTTGCATTTGCAATCATTTTCACGAAACCATAAATTTAACATTTAATATTTCCAGACGTATTAAGCGTTGGGGTTTCAGTACAACATATGCAACTGGCCAAAAGCATGTCATTTACACTCATGGCTTGTTCCAGAAAGATCGCTTGGACTTATGCAAGATGATGAATGGTCGAGCTTCCAAAAGTGGAAAGGACGAATCGCTTGACACGACGAATAATCAAGCGCTGTTCGAGAGCTTACAAGCAGGTGAGATGGCTCCGGCTGAGAGATCCATCCGAGGGCGGCAGCACAGTTTTCCACAGGCAACACCAACCTTGCCATCTCAACAAGAGCACTCTGTAAACTTGCTTCATCTTCAAGCACCTGTTCCATGGGCGCCTCCTCGGGTGTCAACTACGACAATGGCAAGCTATGAACCAGAAGCTATCAGGAATCCTTACGGTCAAGTGCACCGTAGTCATTCTGCGGGAATGGTCTCTTACCCTCATCCAGGTTCAACTGCAAACAATGCATACACAGTAATCCAACCCACTCCAAGACCATACATGCCACCAATGCGTGAGATGTCGAGACAGGATACAATGAGGCAACTTTCTGCCTTAGATGAGGAGATTGGTGATCTTGAAGAGCAGCTCACAATACTCCATAGGTTGAGAGCTTTGAGGGAAAGGCGCAGAACTCTCAATACAGAGTAACTGCAACACTTCATGTACTTTTTTCTGTAGCTGTACTTGTGATGTGTGACAAAAAGCAGCCCATTTTCATTTCATGAAAGAAAACCATTGATTTTTCATGATCTTATGATCTTACATAGATAAGTGTATTTAAAGACAAACAATGCATATTAAATAACTAGGTTTACCTGTAGAAGTAGATGATTCCATTATTAACTGGTTGCAACAAGTTGGAAAACTGCACAGAACCAGTAGAAATCCAGATTTTGAGGCCAAATATTCAAACGAGTGGAAACTTTAATTCCTTCAAAACACGTTGGCTTCATCTTGACTTGTCCAATATTAGATGTTTATGATTCCTTTATGCTCAAAGTCAAAACCATCAAATTTGAATTGTACTTCACAACTGACAAGACTACCAACCAAGACACTCTAAGCAGAATAATTTGATGTAATCATGTACAAGCTAAAAGTAAATACTTTACATGATACGGGTATTATTTTTTGCTATTGGAGCACATATGACTATTTTAGTTTTAATATGCATGGCTATTCTTGCCAAATCAGAATTATTTCAATAACGTTTTTCAGACTATGTGATCAAATAACAATTGAACCACTGATGATGCAAACACCGATGATTGAGTGCAAATTTTTTTTGATTTAGTGCCTAAAAAGAACAACACAAACATTTTATGTGAAGACCAATGAACACAGTAAAAAACTCAGATAAATTGCTTGATCACATAATATGATATTTAAAGAGAGATCAACGTGATGTGTTTCAATATCACTTTTTGATTTTAATTGTAACAGAAAAAAAGTAGGTGATTTTTTTTTATAAAATTCTGTTCTGCAGCTTACTGCTTAGTCTCTTATAAGTCTCATACTCAAAATAGGTGGTTGGAGATCATATTAGAATTGGCCTCTTACAAAGCACTGAAAGATAAAATAACTTGTTAAGATTTGATCTCTGAAAACTTGAAAACAATGTTTTCTGAGTAATTGTGACTTACTCATTGGAAAGTATGTATCTCCTAACTTAAAACTTTTAGATTCCCTCCATGAATTTCTTTAAGGTAGATAAGATCTCATCATTGTTTTTAGACTTGCAGTGAGTAGAGCTTTTCTCTCTTGGAGTTCTTCTCCAAAATGAACTCAATTTCTTCCCCACTACAAGTTCATTGAAAAATGTACTTGTTCTCATTCATCCATAGCCTATAAAAATCATCACCACTTTCTTTTTGTGACTGCATCTACTAATGAAAAAAGAGCAGTGACAGTAGAATCATCAGAGATGTATGTAGAATACAACAGTGATGAGCAGGTGAAATGCTGTTTTTTGGGGTGTTATTGTTTCTTCTTTGTTTTGATAGTTAATAATGTAGACTTTTGTCAGCAATGCCATACTACAGGGAACTCCAACTGCAAGTGCAATTTTCAATTCACCCTACTTCCCACTAACAGATCCTCAGGTAGTGGGAAGGTGGGGGAACTGAACACCAGGTAGTGACCTGTTCGGTAGATTGAAAATTGCACTTTCAGTTGTGGGTGGGGTAAATTGAGCAGTTTGAGTGGTTGGAGCATCTACAGCTACCATGATAATGACAGGATTAGGATTAGTCATTAATGTATGGTATGTTTATTTCTTGTGGATGAAATAAATGCCTCATGGTAATGGTAAGAATAATACTGATGTAGTAATAATAATCATGTTGCCTTGTGATTTTGCATTACAAAGCATTTTGTCAGAACCTGTAATTGGTAAATGTGAAAGAAACTGTAAAACTTGGATGAATGAGAGGTGAAAGAATGTGATTCTGCAGAAACTATCTTCAGTTTGTGCACTTGGTGAACTTGGTACTGGAAAAGGGAGTTCACAAGAACTTTTGCATTGTTTTACGACACACTGTCTCCAGTAGTAGTGTCTTTCATAACTTTGAAAGTCGTACACTTTGAGGCCTGCGATGCTCATGCTGTTGACAATGCTAACCTGTCCATATTTTTTAAATACTTATCTGAGTCTGATTTTCCATAAATTTGAATGCTTTATTTGCTGTTTGTTATCAATGAATCATAATGTTATTATAAATAAATAAATGCAAAACCAATGAACAGTATACCAAAGGAACAAAGATGTTCCTCACTTCTCATTTCCTATATTCAAAGCCATCAAGTAATCTTCTAAAATACTAATCACTTGGTCTGCCTTAGACAAATGAGCCAGCTCTTCTCTCAACCAACTCTTCATCACCAAAGGCAATCTACTATACACTCTATTCTCCTTCCAACCAAAGGCAGCAAAATGATCTTCTAAATCGCCATCATCCAAGTGGTTCAAATCATGATTCTTTGAACGGTACACTTCTAAATCCAACGATGGAGAGATTCTAGCACCACTTTCTCCATTCAATTTCAACGTCAACCAAGGATCATTTGTATCGAAAAACTTTTTCAATTTAATCGCCGGATATCCATTACGAATCAACCGACGTTGCACCGCATCTTCATCGGGGTGTCCACCTTCATATTCATAGAGTGCCTGTACATTCTTTGCCCAGGATAGATTAACTTCCAAAGTTTGAATCAATTCCTGAACGTTTTTGGCAGGAGAATGTCTGACATGAAAATATTTATAATGGTCAACTTCGCACGGTGTCAGCACGCGAAGGTAGGACTGGATATGTCTGCTGGCATCTCCTTTGGGTGCCGTCCACCCTAGTCCACATACGCCTTTGCAGTTCCATAGTCCGGGTATGGGTCTTAACAGCAGAAATGAATCGTTGATGAGCATGATCTCTGTGTCTTGTGTGGTTTCCAATACAGACATCCATTTCGAGACGTCAACATTTACGGCATCGTTTGGGGCTAGTTTTACTTCGTCTACGAAAGCTCTTGATTGTGTCCTCCATTGTTTGATGGTTGCTAATGTTGATTCGTCTCCGTCATGGGAAAATATAACTACAGATTTGAGCGGTGGCAAATTTTGTTCGTTCTTTTCATCGTATAATAATTTTAAATTGTGTGAAATGATTCTTAATCTCAATTCTCCATCGGTGGAACGAAGATGCGATGCCGTTAGGATTAGACGAGATGACGGTCGTAGGTTGTAGCAATGAGATGCCCAGCGAGGTAGCAACAGCAGCGGTTGCAATGGCGGTTCGTCGGTATGAAAAACGAAGGCGCCAAGACGAGGACTTTTGATCTTTTTTGTGCGGCCGTGTCGATGATGAGTTTTGGGCAGTGACATCGGGTGATTGGGGAGGGGGCTTTTCGGGACGAGGACGTTTCATTGTTCATTGGGGTGATGGCAAGTTTGGAGCTTTGGAGTTTGGAGCGCCGGCCGCCGAACGAACGCCGGCCGAGCGAGAGCGGTTGTGAATCCTTCAAACAAAATCCTAAAAGTGTAAAAGTCAATAAAAATTTGTAAAAATCTGGACATTTAAGGTACATAAAAGTCTACAAAAATGGGGACACAAGTGGGCTTATATATTTTTCAGCTTTTTGTAAATTAAGTGGGTATAACGGCACAAGCTTCATGTTTGCCCACAAAAACTTCAGTTCTAATTTCCAATGTATCACAAAAAGTCTTTTTGCACCAATGGTCATTTTCTTGCTGATGAGGGTCAAAGATAGTCAATATATTTTGATTGGATATGCATAATACACACACAAAACCAAACCACTATCGAAATCCTTGTGACCTTTGCCATGGACTCTGGTCAATGTCACGTTCGCACCCAACGCAGTTTGTAGGTAAACTTAAGATAGTTTCAATCACAGGAAATAACAATTAGTTGGTAATAACAGCGGTTTTTACCAGATTAGTGACAACCTTTTTGGTTATCTGATTGTGACCACAATCCACGTTCAATCTTAATTCAAAATTATGGTGTGAAACCGATCGTACATGGTTCCGTCATGTGATGAAAGTAAGAGAAACACGATGGTCATTGTGTCTTTGGTGGAATAAACCACTCGTCATGCAGCAGTTATAGCATTAATTCTCTGGGTTTAAAATAAAGAATTATTAAATCTCCAAATTACCAGCATAGCCACGCTGGCGACGACGGTA
>JALLAY010001361.1:0-10884 GCA_036939635.1 Cyclotella baltica | reverse complement strand
TGTACTTCCTTTGAAGGCATGAGGTGCAGGGAAGATGCCCCTTGCACACATTCTTTAACTACATTTGAATGCATAAATTATACTATCTAATACTTGGATTGAATGAAATGAATGCATTTATTTCATGTTCACCATAACATGGATAATGATGTTGGATAATTAAGTGCGTCTCATCAGACACATTGACTCCAATCACAAATTATTTGCCACGAGTTTTAACGCGTGACCGTTGATGAAGTTTATGATGGCAGTTGAACGGTTGAAGAATGCATCTCGCCGATACACATTCAATCAACCGACTGGTTCCAATCACATGGATCTGATGCCACTCTCGCCTCTCATAAATTCACTGTGATCGATCGACGAAAGAAAAGAGTGCACCGGACAACTCGAACCATGTCGACAGCCATGCCTCCCTCGGGAGCGGCTAACCGCGGTGCAGCAGCCGAAACGAAGCCAGCCATGGGGAAGAAGAATGCTCTGTTTATGGCAATGATAACGGGCTTGGCCACCGAGGCGAAAAGGAAGCAGGAAATGGCCAAGGCTGATGCGGATGAACGTGAACCTCGCCAAGAAGCTGTAGCCGAAGTGGTTCCCTTGGCATCTCAGCGCGATGCACCCGTCGCAGATATGCCAAAGGTTCACGTACAACCCAAGCCTCAATCAGAGATGAAACAAGAAACCACCGTCAAGATCGAGCCACAATCCAAACCAACGGAAACGCCACGTGTCTGCCAAAACACACTCATATCTACAACGCCGCCACCTCCACCAGCTGCAGCCCGCACAACACCCAACCTCCGCACCCCCAGTCCAAGCTCCTACCACAAACTTCTTAGCATCAACAAACTCAACAAGGAAGACACTCCGACGCATCAGATCCACGCCAAGGCCTATCGTGAAAAAGCCTACGTCGGTCCCACTCGTAAGAATCTAGAAGGATCCTCGCCCACTCCTACAGATTTGAAAAAGACCGAAGTGAAAGACGAAGATGCCTTCTTTGCCGAATTAAAGCATCGTGCAGCCCTGCAACACAACTTGTCACCACCACCCCCAACCTCATCTAATGCCAAGGACTTTCAAAATGACGGTATAAGCGCTCTAGGATCCAAAAGCTTTGAATCAGTAACAGNAGCACCTTCACATGTCGAATGCAAATTGCCCCCTCGTCAGATAAATCTGCCATCTTCCAGCACGAAGGTCGAGCTACCACCAAAGTATTTAGATGTGTTACCAGATGATGAAAAGATTGACATTGTTATGGATGATAGGAGGAATTTTAAGGCTCCGTTGCCTTTTGATGAGAAGGTTATGGTGGATGAGGTGGATGTAGAGGAGCGTATTGATGCCGAGGTGACTGATAGTGGTGGTAGTGTTGTAGAGGAGAAGGTTCAAGCGGTCGAGGTTGAGGCTGTCCAAGAATCCAGTGGATCTGTAATTCCCGAGTCTGCACAGGTCGAGGTTGCCAAGATGGAAGAGGCTCAGCAGTCTCTTGAGGTTGAGGCGGTGAAGATGCTGGTTATGACGACTGACAGTCAGTCTGTGAAAGCAGAAGCACCTGTCGAGGACAAGGCTGAAGCAGAAGAAGCAAACGTATCCAAAGTAGAGCCTGAACTCCCAGCAGTAGAAGAGGCTGCAGATCTTCCAGTGGATCCACCCGGAAGCTTCGAGGAAGCTGTTGAAACTAAAGATACCAACGTGAGCACTGCCGCCAATAATAATGTGAACACCAGCACTACATCTGTCGCAAGTCACCGTAGTTTCAGGTCTGCTGCTATTGAAGATGATATTGACGAAGTTCGATCCATCAAGTCTCTACCCGTAAGTCGTACCTTTAAACCCACTTCAAGGAGTGTCAACTTGAGACGTGATTTTAAGGATGTTCTTGAGAGGTGCAGTATCAAGCCCAAGGAATTGGGATCTGTCACGGAAGACAAGGTTGTGGAAAAGGTTGTCGTGGCAGAGCCAAAGGCTGTGGCGCAACCAGCAATGGCTGTTGCTGAGGTGAAAGAAGAAGTCAAGTCCAAGGAAGCTCAACTGAAACCAGACGATGACATTGACGACGAGGGAACCACCTCCATTTCCATCAAAGAAATCACCATATCCTCCTCCGTTTCTAAAGGTGACAGATCAAAAGCCTCAAGTGCCATCAAGGGTGACAGATCAACGACACTAGCCTCAATTTCATCACGAATTGAGCACCAGACACGACGATTGGAAGAGTTGGAGGCCGAAGCCCTACGTAAGCATAAGGAGGCGGAGACTGCGGCGATTGATGCTCGTGAAGCTTTGGAGAAGATGATTGAGGCCAGGGGTAGTGCGAAGGGTGTTGAAAAGGAGTCCAAGATTGATGCTGTCAAGAGAGGAGGCATGTTTGAAATGGGCCTTACAAAGACTGAGCCCGGGAAGGGGTTAGCTTTGAAGATGAAAGCGAAGGAGAAGAAAGAGATCGCCGGCGAGGAGTACAAGTCAGTATCATCCAGACCCAAGCACACCTCTGATAGGGTTGACCAAGCAGAGTTTGATTTGTGTTCTACCTGGAGTGAAGACGACCTCAAGTCCAAGACAGCCCCCAAACCAAATGTTGACAATGCAGGAGATTTTGATTACATGTCTGTCTCATCAAAACACGGCTCACTCAAGGGTAAAGATACCATGTCTACCAAATCAGTCTCAGCCAGAAGCGTCACATCAACATCCAAGCACTCCATCCAAGGCGGAGGTGAAGGGTTGACCAAGTCATATTCTGCCAGGAGTGTGACATCCACGATTAATCACCAACCCAGCATCAAAGGTGATCGCTCTTTTGTTGAGAAAGAAGGCATGTCTACGAAGTCCTTTTCTGCCAGAAGTGTTGCGTCGGCATCAAAACACTCTGTCAGCAGCAAAACTGATGTGCCTACCAAAGATGATGATTATGTGTCAACTAAATCATATTCTTCGAGAAGCGTAAACAAGAATCTGGAACCAAAGTTTAATGTTGTGGCTGATTCCAGTATT
This sequence comes from Cyclotella baltica, assembly GCA_036939635.1. Lineage (NCBI taxonomy): Eukaryota > Bacillariophyta > Thalassiosirophyceae > Thalassiosirales > Thalassiosiraceae > Cyclotella > Cyclotella baltica. The sequence continues at coordinate 7,884 of JALLAY010001361.1, read as the reverse complement.
AAGTCTGTCAGTAATGAAGTAGAGGTTGGATCCACTAAATCACATCCCAGACAAAGCAAGGGGGACGAAGTCAAGTCAAAATATGCTTCCGTATTTGATGCTGCAAGTGTTTCTTCCAAATCAGTTAATGATAAAAGCAAACAAATTCCCAACCAAGAGGTATCACTCTCAGAGAAGAGCAAGGACAAGGAAGCCAGGTCCAAACTTGCTTCTGTATATGACGATGAGGTTCAGCTCTCGAAAAAGTCTCAAGATGACGAGGAGGAATTGTCAAACAGAGTTTTCTCTCGTGTTCAGAAAGATGCCAAGGGCGCAGTTGCTAGAACCTTTTATTACTCAGAGGCGTCAGCGTCGCAGTACAGCAGAAGTTATGATGAGAGTTCTTGTGGGACAGAGGAAATCGGCAGTTATCAGGAAGATGAGTCAGTTCCTGCAAGTGAGACTAGTACATATGCATCAATGGAACGAGAGAATCGAAGGAATCATTACAAGCAGAGGGATTACGAAGAAACTTCAGTATCATCACGTGACAGCAGCATCTACGATGAAAGGGTCCATGAGATTAGAAAGAAACACGAGAAGAAATCACATCGCTCCAGCAACAATCGATCTTCTTCAAGGGGGAGATACCAAGAGACCATGCCACCAGCTCGAAAATCCAGATCAACCTCACGTGCCAAAAAAGAAAAGTCTTTGATGATTCCCTCGTTGATGTCACCCGATCCACCATCCAACCAAGAGAGGCCATTCCGACGTGGAGGCGATCCCCATGCCCATATAAGGTCTCAATCTCAACCAAGGAGCAAGGGTTCCCATCACGCAGCAGCAAGGAATGACGTATACATGTCAAATGTGAAGACCCCTAACAAACCAAACCATCTTCTTCCCTACTCTTCTCGCGGTGGTTCTGATGCTCATTCTCCAAGAAATGGCAACTTCAACTATGGTATATCACCTGAAACAAGGCAACCAGTTCTTACCAGGCAAAATTCTGCACCTCACGAGCCATCAGGACGATGGGGGAGACCGGCTGATGCAAGGGAGCCTCTCCGTCATCATCAGCCTGGAATCTCACCCGAGACTAGGCAACTATCATACGATTCCCAACCACTTCATGCTCGACCAAATCCTAGGCCATTCGGAGGACCTACGAGCTATTCACGGGATTTAGGTACACGTACACCAGATCCAGTTAGCAACTACGCACGCCCATACAATCCTCACCCGCATTACCAAAGACAACAGCAAAAAGTGGGATTTTATGAATCTGAGAGGAGAGATAGGATGCCTCAATATTCTATGCCTTCCGGTGGTGAATTGCTTTGATCATTGAATTTGGGGTATTGTATTAGTTGTTCAAGATGACTGTTCAAAGTTGTTGTGTGTTAAGCCTATGAGGAGTAGATACTTAAAAATTTGAATGAATGAAAATATTAACTTTTATGTATCTACACAGATTAATTCAGATAACATTTCTTTCCATGTGACCTCTATTGGAATCAAGAGTTAATAAATAACAAGAAACTTGGCACGGTGATGTTAAATTATTTCACTTCATTTTCATGTCTTCGTTGTCATTGCACTTCCAAATTGTAGCTTGCTGTCATCAATATCCACAGTCATCACATTGTTATTGAGAAAAGCTAGACCAAGAACAATCAAGTTACCCTTGAACCTTGTCCACGGTGTATCCTTACCCAGAGGTGTAGTAATGGGTTGTTTTGCAGTCAATTCCACCAACTCCCCACTCCTTGTTTCAAAAGCTACACTAACTTCCCCCCACAGAGACTTCTCTCTATTCTTCCTCGCCTGCAGATTGCGCCCCTCAAACAATTCCTCTGAAACTGCCATACCGGAGAGACCTGTATCAAAAATAACAAATGCTGGCGTTTTTGTATCTAAACGAAGTGGTAGACCATTCACCACAAAAGAGGCGACCTTTGCAGTATAATGAACCACCGGGGCCTTATATCGGCGATTCAAGTCACGCACTAGAGGAATGTAGGGCAACTCATTTGTAATTAATGACTTTTTGGAAAGTATCAACTGTGGTCTTTGGCGCAAATCAATAGAGAAGCTAGAGTACCCCATTTGTTGCATAAACGAAGGTCGAATCCAACTATCCGTCTCTTTGATGAGACCAAAAAAGACACCTCCAGGGCCATCCAATAAATCCGGACCAAATACACCAAACGTCAAATTTCGGGCCTCCATGTCTTTATCAAATGCAAACTCAGCCTTTCTCCACACCACCGTTCCTTGGTTGTTATCAAATCCTTCAATTGTATTAGCATATCCACTATCATACGTTAATTCTGGATGATAGCACCCCCATTTATGTTTGTACGACCATTTAGAACATGTACTTGGTGCAGTAAGGAATGGACTTCCGGTGTCGACAATGGCACTAAATGGCTCACCAAAGAGGTAGTAGTTTATTACGTAGGCTCCCAAGGCTGGGATGTATTCGATTGGTACTGATATTCGATCTTCGGTTGCTTCAATAATGGTTGGTACAATTGAAGTGTTTGTAACTAATGCATTCGATGGGAAAGTAGACAGAATTGATGCAGTCGAGGGAATCAAAAGGGCCGTTGTTTGTAGAACTGATCTCCGGTCCACTTGTGCCGAAGCCAAAATATTACATGATTTTGACGATGCGAGTGCATGGGCATTATTTCTTGACAGTGATGAAGATGTGGTAGGAAATCCTTTTGAAGAAATACTCAGCATTAGAAGCACCAGGAGAATGGTGAAGCAGGGAGCGCATGGTGATTCATTGCTATTCATTGATCATTCAAGTTCATCAGTTCCTATCAGTTCATTATCTAATTGTCAATTTCAGGTTTCAGTTTCAGGGCCAGCGCACCTTACTAGGCCAGCGTCTAGAGGATCGGACTTACTATGGTCGATAGTAGCTTATCCGCCTAAGAAAAATTGTGACAGGACTTTTTCGCCGATTTTTCCGGATCTTTAAACGAAACAGGCGATCTAATTTGTCCGAGACCGGAGTTTTGTTTTTTGTGGTAGAAAGTGTATCCGAACATCCGAACCCTTTCGAATCCAAAATGACCGAGAGTCACTCTTAATGTAGATTAGCTTTTTCACAGAGGTAATTTAATTCACTTTTGTATATGACTACCTTGACGATTATTTATAACATCACATCCATGGTCTGAACAGTCATATGAAGTCATTCCCCCGATCAATTCAGCGGAATGCCTTCCAGAACCCGTTCTTTGGGCGTTCCAGAACGTGTTCGGCGTCACTCTGATGTCAATACAACGCTATGATCGATCGTGACAAGAGGAGTGTACGCGACAAGAGGAGGCATCAAAATGAATTCGTTTGAAGTGTATTGTATGCCACATGCTCATAAAATCGATCTTACCATCATCTAATTAATTAGCAAAACGTTAGCTTCAAATCACCTACAACCTATTCCACCATTGAAGTTCTCCACCGTATCGTTCCTTCTTATTATTGGGGCCAATGCCATCGATGTTCGAACCAATACCGTACCTGGTAGGCTCCGTGGGCGTCGCCAGCTTGGAAAGGCCATACCTAGACAAACGGACCGAATTCTTCAAGTTATCAGTGTGAGTTCTGAGGATACAAGCTCCGGGGATAACTTGAGCTCTGAAGATGGCGTCAATGATGTAAGTTCTGAGGACAGCGCTGGTGATGCTACCTCCGAGGACAATGAGAGGGTTAGATTGCTTCAAACCAACACAAGCTCGGAAGATGGCGATGATGGTGTAAGTTCCGAAGACAGCGCTGGAGATTCTACCTCTGAGGATGAGGGCAATGCTAGGCTTCTTCAGGCTGAGGCTGCCACGACTTCTGAAGATGGCGATGATGGTGTAAGTTCTGAGGACAGCGCTGTAGATTCTACCTCTGAGGATGAGGACAATGCTAGGCTTCTTCAGGCTGAGGCTGACACGACTTCTGAAGATGCATCAAATGGACCAAGTTCTGAGGACTCCGCTTCTGGTGATGCAAGCTCAGCAGATTAAAAAAATTGTTTTCAAGGGGATGAGTAATTATGATCAAAGATTAAACAAAGAATAAATTATTATATTAAACACTTGCTTAGCGATTTTTATAATGCAAAAAAGTGAAAGTGAAAATGATCAGTAACGTGAAAGTCAGCTGAATTACTAGAGTGCACAACTCCATGATCAAGCTCTTATAGTCTTCTCTAGAATTTCAATCTCCATAACGGAAGCGAGGCCAATCGCTACAAAATCTGTCAGTCGTTTCGGATGATTTCAGAGTACGTAGTGGTGAGTGATGAGCTAAGTAGCTGTGGTCGGGTGAGTTGTTTCTCGATTCAATTACCTACCTATCACGTAAATTAGGTCAGGTAGTGATTCAAAAGAGCAAATAAAAAACTAATTTTAAAAAAGGTATGTTTACTTTTATTCATAAATTACAGAACTTAAAGTTAAACATTACCTTCATGATTGCAAAAAAGCGAATGCATTTGCAAAAAAAAAGATTGAGTTCTCAAAAGATATAAATAATCAGAAAGGTAGTGGGCGACATCCCAATCACCCATCACCTCTCACAGCCTCTCACCTCTATCTCATCACCTCCAGCCTAAACCCATCATGCCAAAATCCCAACCCATCGCACCAAAACTAGGCCCCGAACCAACACTCCTCTCCCGCAAAGAAGTCGACGCCCTCTACGAAACCCTATCAATCATTCAACAATCTCTTCAGTCACTCGACATTCGCTTCATCGTAACAGGAGGCTCTTTATTAGGAGCAATTCGTCAACATTCCATTCTATTCTGCGATGACGATGTAGACATTGCCATAATTGATACTGACGGTGCGTACGATAATGCGAGGCGGCATCTACCGTCCATGCTGCCTGCTGATTATCAGTATCAATTGGAGCCGTGGCCCGGTGGCGATCGTGTAAGACCGCGTAGAATGAATAATGTATTTGTTGACATTTTTTCTTTGAGACGGTATGAGTCAAAAGAGGAATTGGTGGATGTTATTGGACGAAAAGTAAATGGACAGTCTCAATCTAAGGAGTATGTTGATGGTATTTTAGAAACTATTCAATGTGCGGCATTTTCACAGGGAGAAGTGGAGGGGTTGTATCCGTGTTGGCATTTTGCTACGCGTAAGGCTGTTGAAATGTGGCCGAAAGAGGTTTATCGAGAGAAGGAACTATTTCCATTGAGTAGAGTGAATATGGGACCAATTGTGGATCTGTGTGGTCCAAGAGTTCCAGTGTTGTTGCTCAAACGTGCCTTTGGTCTGGATTGTTTTGAAGTTTATTATCAGAGTGTTAGTCACCAGACGAATGGGAATGGAAACACTACTTCTTCAGATGAAACAAAAGCAAACAATGACACAGAGTCTACATTGCCTCCTCTGACAAGTGCAGGTGGGACATGGGAAAGTCAAACGAAACAACCATTGCAGGCTCAGCATTATGTACCAATGCAGCCAACATCCAAGGCAAAACGAAGATTGACGGGTCATAACCAATCTGAACTGTTAATCTACCTTCAAACTCAGACAACTTGGGAAAGAGATCAACTTGGACTTGACAACCAAATCATTTCAACTAATGGGCATGCTCCCAATAGAACCATCTACATGGACGGTGTTTTTGATTTATTCCATATAGGGCATCTCAATGCAATAAACGAGTGTGCCAAATTAGGTAATCGAGTGATTATTGGTGTGACTGGAGATACCGATGCAACCAGCTACAAACGAAAACCAGTCATGGATCAAGAAGAACGTACAGCCATTGTGGGGGCATTAAAATCAGTTGATCAAGTCATATGTCCATGCCCTCTAGTTGTTACTGAAGCATTCATGAATGATCACAATATAGACTTGGTAGTACATGGCTTTGCAAATGCGGCAGATGCTGAGAAGCAAAATGAGTTTTTTCATATTCCAATCAAGTTGGGTAAATTTCGGCAGATTCCATATACAACTGGTGTTTCAACGACGGATCGAATACAAACTTTGGTCAAGGGAGGCAATGGACAATCTAAGCCGCAGTGGTTTGGGTCTTGCATATCAGGAGCAACAGATAGATCATCGTGTATACCCTTTGATCCGTTTCCACTTGATTTGAGAGTTGTTATGGAGCCTCATCTTGTTAAAGCCTTGGATAGGCGAGAAGAGTCGTTGCAGGCAATTCGGTCAGCAACAGGTCCAGAGTTGTTTGACAACATTCTAACTGATTTTCAATCACTGCCAATTTTCACGGAAGGGAGTTTTCATTACAATACTGATGAATATGATCTCCGGAAACATCTCTTGCAATGTCTGAAAAATGACCACAGTGACATTGAATTGAGTCGGCTTCATAAAAGTCCAATATCAAAAGACAAACTCTTCCAATCGCTGATTGCATCAAACCAACAGTTTCATCAAGTCTACGACGACTTTGTACGAACCATATGCATACCAAAAATGGCTGCTCTGTGCCAAGGAAGAGAAAGCAAGTTTTACTATCAATCATTTCCTTGCATACGAATTGTACAACCAGGCGAATTTAGTATTGGTCCTCATGCAGATGTAAACTACGGTCATCATCCCTGTTCCATCAATTGCTACGTATTATTAACAGATATCATTAAAGAGAATTCATCCTCAATTTTGTTCTTGGAGTCTGCACCGAATAGACAAGATTGGCATCCAATACTGGGGAAATATGGAAAAGTTCATTATTTCCTTGGTGCTCTTACAACACACTGGACAACTGATAATAATACCGATACAACAAGAGTATCACTTGATTTTAGAATTATCCCTGGTTCGTTTTATGATGCAATAAAGTGTGGAGGATCAATTACTGGTGGTAAACGAGATGTTTATCGTGCTAAGGAAGGGTATTATAAGTCATGTCAAATGGCCGCCATGGATGGCAGTACATGGATACGTGATGGTCCGATTGTTTCTCCTGTTGGCGATGGTCGGTTCGGCTATCCATGGACTAAAACAAAATAATATTGTGGAAGTATGTGGTCATCAAAGGTGAAGCCCCAGACTTGAAACATTAAAGAGGACCAAAAAAGTACATTTGATTTCTTTCCTTGGGTATCTACTCCATTGAAAAGAGATAAAAACTAATAGACTGTCCCTTTCTATTCCTTTCTTTCCTCCTAAACGACCTCAATTTAAGATATATCTACTCAAAGAATGCTGGAAACTTAGAACAGTGCTCCTTATTTAACTACACTCTACAGAAGACCAATGCGTCATGCAGACAATGAGGGTCCTGCGAGTGAAGGAATCTCACGAGAAGGCATTGAGGTGCATTAGTCGTTACCTCCAGGCAAATTGCAGAGAAGTCACAATCCCGTATTCTCCTGGTTGTGTCATGAAGATTGAATGTTGCTAATGTTACTCTGATGTCCACTTTGCTGGCAGGTATGGACATGAGAAGAATAATGATCCAGCTTGTGTTAAAAGTCAAACCAGGTATGTGATAACTGTTGTGGATTGTCCAGTGAGCTTTGCCTTACACCTGCAGAGTAAAACGACATGCTCGACAATGAAAGCCAAGGTCACTTTTGTTTTGACACATATAGCTGCAAGGAATTAGATATTTGCAATTATAGGCATGTTGGTTGCAAGTTTGAGTAAGATTTTAAACCTGCCTGATCCTGCGATATCAAGGCATGTATTCATTCATGAAGACAATCCTAGCAGTAGAGAGCATCAATGCTCATAATTTGTGCTAATAAAAATTATGAGACACTAGCTTGTACTCCACATTCTATAGTTACAGAAATCCTTCTGCCATTGCCGTAATACAATTGGTGATGGTGTTGAATATCAATATCGTCTAGTCAGCGCACACGCAAAAAGTACAGTCTGCGACTGATTTTTTTAC
>JALLAY010001359.1:0-10688 GCA_036939635.1 Cyclotella baltica | reverse complement strand
GGGCGTGACTGATAGCTAGAACATCATCAACATAAACCAGGAGTAATTCATAGTAGGGCGTACCATCCGGCGTCTGTGCCTTCCGATAGTACATATCTGGGTCAACTATGCTAGGTGTAAATCCAAGATGCTCAACAATATGGTCCTTAAACATCTTCCTCCAACTTGCACCACTCGACTTGAGACCATACAGGGCCTGAACTAGTTGACAGACTTTCCCAACAAGCTCATTTCCACATTCTAAGCCCGCCTTAAACCAGATCTTCTCCCTGCACGGCGCATTAAGATATGCATTTCCGATGTCGCATGATAGTAGGTCCAGATAGTTCAATGCTGCAACAAGGAATGCAATTCTCACACTATCATGGGACACCACACTGGAGTAACACAGGCCAACAGTTGTGTCAGTCATGGCTCCATTTGACACAAAGCGCGCCTTCCTGGTAAAGTCCACTCTACATGAGAGACTAGACCACCTGACGCCCTGCGTCGCCCGGTGGTCTAGCCTCTCATGTAGAGTGGGTAAAGTCCATCTTAACATCAAAGATAATGTGACACGTAATCTCCTGAAAACCAGTCAGTTTGGGTGCTTGTCCAGTCCTGGCTTGTTCGGGTGTCACCTTCCTCATATGCCACCGCTTGGCCTTAGCCATTTCCTTCTTCATGGTATTCTCCCAGTATGGTACCCCCATCTCCTTGTCAAGACGCAATGCTTCTGCAGCGTTCTTGGGAAGTCGCACACCGTACTTATGAGTGGTGCGCCAATACTTGGTCTTAGCTTTGCTAATTATTCGCTCACGCTTCCGCATGACATAGGGTACCCACCAAGCAAAGGCAGGTTCATCATCAATCCCACAATTGATAGCATACTCGGCTAGCTCGACTGGGTTAGCTTCCTTAATGTCCTTTAAGTCTACCCAATCTGTGGTCTCGTCTGTCCATTCCACCAACACTTTCCATCCTCTGGTCGTTCGTTTGCACTTCTTCTGACCAGATTGTTGTTCAATAAATCCATTGTCTTTGGTTAGTGCGGTGCCATCAGATTTGTGGTCGATGATGCCCCTAAAGCTCATGACTTCTCTACCCTCATCATCCAATTGTGAGTAGAGATTGGCCGCGATTTGGTTAGCTAAAATCCTGTCGCACTTGCCATCTTCTAGTTCAACTTCATATTCACGGGTGTCAAGCATCGGGTTGGCATGAGCCCTTCCAACAGGCCTTCCATCGTCTCTGGTGACTCTTCGCTTGACCGTGGCTAGCCTGCCACCTCCATCAGCCTTGTCATCAAGAATAAACTTTGCTCCAATCATCTTGTCATAGATATCCTCCTCGATGTCGTCTGCTTCAGGGACTGGCAGATCTTCCTCACCATATTCTTCAGGTGTGGGATCATTGTCCCCGTAAGCCGGATCAAGACGGTTTACATCATACACATCTTCAAGAGTAAATCCGCCTTCATCATGAATGATCCTGAAGTTAGAATCATCGAGGCGCTCGTTGACTGCACTGTCAAACTCTTTGATCTGCTCTTGGATGGCAGCATCAATTAGTTCGTCGCGGATGACATGTTGTACAGTTGTCTCTGCAATTACATGCCCCGTCTTGGTGAGGATCCAGTAGCACATATCACTACCCACCCGGTGTGAGACACCTAACCACCTGCCAAGGGATCGGTTATCCTCACCAAAGTTGTGGTTCGTACCAGCATGGTACCAGACTAAGTCATAAAAATCAAAATCACAATATTCAGAAATATCAGGCGTCTTGCCGGTTACATGCTCAAAGGCTGTTCTTCCTCGTAACTGCCTCCTGGGCAGGAATTGCCGCAGCTTTGATTGCTGTACAAAACAGTAGTCCCACAGTCTACGGGGTGCTTTCTTAGCTTGCATCTTGTTCCAAGTTCTCTTGCGCAGCTCCCGAATTTCCACATCGACGGGAGATATCTGATTCTTCCTCTCAGGCTCGGCATAAGTCATTACAATGCCCTTTCGCTTTGCCACTCGAAAGAATTCTGAATTCCTTCCACAGAACTCCGGGGCTCTGTCACTCTTGAGCTTCTCCGGGGTACCGACATCTTCACAGAAGTCTTTGAGGGATAGACAGGCACAGTCTTGTGTGTTCTTTTCAGAGGGATAGGCTTCGGTAAATAGCCCATCGGAATATACAAAGGCGCCTGTGTTTTGAGCAAGAGATTTGGTCCCCGCAGATAACCAATCCACGTACCACTGGCCAGCTAGCCTGTTTGAATGCAAGTCCAGGTGATCCACTCTATACCTTCTGGTGATGGGGTGCACTGCTACTCTTATACCTTTCTGGGTAGTAACCTGCATCATCTCCTTTGCTTTGTCCAGAGAGATGTTCATAAGTTCGGCTAGGCGCTCATAGGTAATGGTCGAATGCCTTGTATTACTGATTGCTTTCTTAAGATGAAGCCGTTTTGCTGAGTGTACTGTTGTCTTCTTCGTCTGTCCCCGTTTACTCTGGGGCTTGTAACGGCTGACATGCACAGAACTAACAAGGCGTTCGTACAGTCGATCTGGCACCAAGTGGTCAGAGATTGACCCAAGGCAAAGGTCAGTTTCAGATTCCACTGCAACATGGCTTCTCTTTTCTACCTCGACTCGGGCTTGGCGAACCCTCAAGTCGTACTGCACTCTCTCAGGGAACAACTCTACACCTGTAGGGTCCCATTCTGTTTCATCGTCAGTTAGAACAATGTGTGGATATTTCTCTAGATCGTCATCAGAGGGAACCCATGACTCAAAATATACTGCAGCCCCTTCTGTCTTAAATGGAATGAATACTTCGTCGTGGTCAATACCAAACCGACGCGACATGTCAAAGGGATCGTCCGACACTGGAATACCAAAGTGTCTAATCTGGTTGGGATTGATCAGAGAATGATCCATAGTATCTCCAAAATACAGTGCCTCATTTACAATTAGGATGAGTATCCTACCATCTTCGTCCTGATATGCCGTGGCTGCTCGCGCCACTGGGACATTCTCAATGGCCTCGAAATCATCATGAAAGCCATGAACGTTACAGCACTGACCGGTTGTGCTAATTAGTTTCCAATTCTTGCCAACACATATGGTGTCAGCTCTGGTGTCGAGCTCGTTTCTAGCTTTGGTGCCATCTGGGGCATGTGTAGACTTCACTGGTGCATGCCCAGTCCTTGCTCTTTTAGCTGCTCTCTCGTTCCCAGTGGAGAATCTCTTTCCACTCTTAATTGCCTTTACCATTTGGTAATCTGTGATAAATGAGTAAACAAACAGTGATGCTGTCAGGTCACATGTTAACTAATTGATAGGTAAGCGAGTAAGGAACAGTGATGCTGTCAGGTCACATGTCCTATAAACGATCAGTAAGCAGTGATGCTGTCAAGTCACATGCATTACATTCACAATGAGTAGGGTTAGGGCATTCTCAATTATCTGATATCATTAAACTAAAGGAGCGTAAAGCCAATCCTTCGCCATTGGCTCATTCCAGGGAGCATAATGCCAATCCCTTGCCAGGCATGAATTACAAAAACAGGTACAGAGCAAGCTGTCCTTCGCCCAAATGGTGTAATCGAGGGAGCATAATGCCAATCCCTCACCATTTCCCCCTTTTTGGCCAGAGCGTTAACCTTTCTTGTACGCACCTCGGCCAAAACCTTTGCCGGCAGCGCCACCTTTGGCATTGGATACATGATCATCCTTCTTATCTTTTGCACCAGTAGCCGATTCTGCTACATCAGGATCGGTGCCATTCCTATCGCCAGCAACTTGCTGCACACTGCGATCGCCTCCATCGGCATTATTCTCTCCGCGCTTCTCGCGGACATAGGCTCTTCCGTCTGCCTCCATTTGACTGAACTCAGTACGTGTGAAAGTCCTGCGATAGTTGGAACAATCCACGCCATGGAACCAACCATTATTGGGGTCATGACGCCCTCCACGGCCTCCTCGGCCTCCACGGCCACCGCGACCACGACCTCCTCGGCCTCCACGACCGCCAAAACGTCCTCGACCTCGACCTGCTTCTGAGATCCTACGCTCTGCTGCCCTCTTGCGAGATCCGCCTTCACGAGGAGGAAATACTTCACTCACTGTGGCTGACATATAGCTTACGGCCCTGTCCCAATCATTCCTAAGATTGTCCTTGATGTGCTTCTTCGCCATGGTAATTTCAACAGGCGAGCCTTGCACCTTCATACCGGCAAGGAGACGGTTTACTTTCATGGACACAGGTACCTCATTGTCGTAAATGGCAAGAACACGATAGGCCATCTGAAGCTTGGTCGAGTACTGCTCAAAGGAAAAATTATGTTCATTAGTGTAATAGGCTCCACCCCCTGAATCCGTCTCAACAATGCGCTGGGCATGCTGAACCCTCTTGTTGGTCGAGTCCTCGCCCTCACACTTGAGAACGATTGTATTCCATGCGGCCCTGGCATCTTGGGTATTCTCATAACCACGAATCCACTCCCATGCACTTGTACCAGTGGCACATTTTACCAATTTGCACCATACTGCCTCCAAATCACGTTCGTATACAGGCCCAGCATGGGGGAGCTGATAGATCTTGCGCTCCCACTCATTTCTTGGGGTCCAACCAGGCTGCGTAGGCGGCCTAATAACATAGTAAAGGGGATCACGATCTGCTCCACGGCATACCTTCAGATCTTGCTCGAACTGCTCCTTAAAAGTCCACCACTCCAGATCCGTCTTGATCTTGCCGACCTCAATATCAGTCTTTCCTTGATCAGCCCCTGACTTGTCCGTGGTGAAACTAGCAACAGCAGCATTCATGACAGCGGCATTAAAGTCTGCTCCCCTCGGTACAATCCCCCTTTTATCTTGATCATGAAACCAGTACAGAAATCCCTCCAACCGTTTCTTCACGAGCAACCCCAGCTTCCTATCGGCTGCACGTACTGCTTCGTTGTAGTACTTAATAAATTTATCGGAGTCCTCGGCACGCACGATGGCGAAATCCATGAGGCCGGTGAGGGCATGTACAGTGATAAAGGTGTTAGCTTGGGCGGCGGTGATTCCCAAAACATTGAGAACATCACGCACCTCGTCCAACGGGTCAGGAACATTTGCTGCTGCCATAATTACGTTGTTTTCGTTGTTGTCGTTGTATTCGTAGCGGTTGAAATATCGAGTATGTGATCTGATAAACCGATTAAATCTAGACACGGTAGGCTACAACCATCTCCATGGTTAAATCTTTCAATTATAAGTGTTAGGTTCACCGTGATGGCTCTGTCGACTTCCGTCGACACCCATCACTCGTTCGGACATAGCACGTGGTGCCTCCACGTGTTTCCCGCCATAAATATGGCGCCAACCCCACACTGTCTCATCTTAAACGTGCTGCTTGACACCAAGACCACAAGAGTACGCCTTGAGATTTTATGACCACTTCAATGTCTCAAACAGCCTCCCAACAACCCGAAGACTAATGAATCTGAACCTGGTCTTGATCCCCACTGCGTCGTTACTTACTGCCATGCTCATAAAAACAAACTAAACAACAATCACACACCAAACAGTCTATTCAATACAATTATTATACCAACCTTATCATGATGAAAGTAACTTCATTCCTTCTTGCCCTACTAATGGTTTGCTCTTCCGTGTCATCAAGAGCCGAGCCCATCAAAAATGACAAATTTACTGAGACATATACTGCCAGTGAAAAAGAAAGAAGAGGCCTGAGAGGTCAAAGGTGCAGAGGTAATAGGTGTGGCTTTGATTATCCGGATGATAACTCCTATTATGATCTTGACGGCTACAATGATTACATTTATCTAGAGAATTACCTGGATGATTATTTGGACTATTTATAACGACTACAATGATTATAGTTACCCTGACGATTATGAGGATGATGATTACAGTTATCTGGATGATACCCAGAGTTATAATTATCTAGACGACTTTTATGACTACCTGGATGATGAGGACAGCAATTATCTGGATGATTTCTGGGGCAATTATTGGTTGGATGATGGTTACAGCTACTTTTATGATGATGAATACGAAGATGATGGACTCAGGGATTACTTTGACGGAGGAAATTGAGAGATTTGTGTGAGTAGAAAATCACTTAGTAAATTAACATAGCAGTGAAACACAATTTAGCTGTCATAGTTTTAGCTTAAATGAATTTTGAGTGGGCTAATCATTCCTCAGTTCTTAATGCTCATATAAAAAATAGAGGGTATATACTCTCAAGGTATATATTGTAAGGCTAATCAATAAATCGATCAATCATTCATTAGCATTATTGTACCTCTACTTTGTTTTGTGAACACTTTTGTCTTCCTAGATAAAATTGCAGATACTTAATTCTTGTGTGGGAAACACTGTGAGTATCGTTAACCGTGTCAACAGCCCATCATTTCCAGTCAGCATCCATTACACTTCATATCAATACTATGGTTGTCATTGTGAAATGATGACACTTGAACATTGTTGTCTATGTCATGCCTAAGTGGTTTCAATTAATCTACTCTTGACAAGTATCATATTATTCATTCTAGTTGACGAGAAAGTGGTTACTTGTTGTATCTTTGGAATTGCACTGATCCTGAGAAGCCTATATTTCCTCTATGGATGCATTATCTGCATCACATTCATTTGATGGTTGACAGCTCATGTTATTAGGCGGATTCCCATTGTGATGAAGCCGATGAAGTGGTTGTGCCTGACAACGAACTCAGGCAGCAGATAATCCAGTCTTTGACTACAAAATGGGAAAAATGATTGAGTATTGGCAACTCTTAATAGATCCAAAGTAAGACAAAGCATGGAACAAGTCAGCAGACAATGAATTTGGACCTTTTGCACAAGGAGTCAGAGGTCGAGTATAGGGCACAAATACAATGTTTTTCATCAGGAAGGATTAGGTGTTATTAGATCAAAGAAGAGACATCGCTTACAGAAGATTTGTGTGCAATGTCAGAGAGAAAAGGATGATCCCAACTGAACTCAAGTAACCATGGGAGAAAGCCTTGTAAACTACTCTGATGGTCTACAGAAAGCCTGTTATAAGTGAAGATCCTGTTGAACAATGTGATTAGTTCAATGAGAGCAAAATTTGCAACATCAGATATTTCAAACTTTTACCTGAACACTCCGCTGAAAGAGGCATGAATATTCAAGAGTCAGACTGTCTGATATACTCGGAAAAATCATCTGAGAATATAATTTGAGAAAGATTGCTACAGAAGATGTTTAGGTGCAAATTTCGGTTGTCAGAGGCATGTATGGCCTGTCACAGAGCGGTGCAAATAGTCATGATGAATAAGAAGAAAGGTTGTCAATAGAAGGGTACTATCAAAGCAACACCATACCTGGACTATGGAAACGTTGTACGAAGCCAACACTATTTGCCTTGATTGTAGATAACTTCTGAATCAGGTACTACTCAATGGATGATCTGATTTATCAAATAGATACTCTCCAAAAATATTATGATCTGAAGGTGGATCTGGACAGAAAGGCGTTCCTAAAAATTGAGTTAGACTTAGATAATATCAATGGCCTAGTATATTTCTCCTTACCTTTCAATGGATTTGAAAGTAATCGGTATCGAAAAGCCAAAGAAACTTCTAGTAAACTTGCCTTATCCACACATTGAACCAAAATAAGGTAAGAGGGTGTAATATGTGGAACATGATGAATCACTTGAAGCAACAAAAGAGGTTCTGAAACAATTACAGCAAGTCACTAGAAAATTGAATTCGTATATTCAAGCTGTAGACTAATAGATTCTGGTTGCACTTAGTGTCATGGCCTTGTAACAATTGAAACCAATTCAACAAACTAATGAAACGATGCAAAAAAACTACTTGAATATTTGGCATCACAAAACCGGCAGTAGTGTAGCAAAAGTGATCCAAAGCTAGTGGCACACAGTGATGTAGGCTATTAAAACAAATCAAAAGCATCCCTCGTAATGCACAGTTTAAATTGCAGCCGAAAATGAACAAGGAAGTTATATCATCAGCAGCAGAATCAGAAATTGGCGTACTTTGCCAAAATACAGGGCAAGGAGTGTGTATCCGCAATATTTTGGAAGAAATGAATCATCCGAAGCCAAAAACACCAATTCAGACCAATAATTCAACAACAGATGGCATCGGTAACTCACATGTACAACCTAAGCAAATAAAGGCTATTGATATGAGATACCATCAGTTGAGGGATAGGGAGGTACAAAGTTTGTTTCATTTTCATTGGAGACCAGGGAATTCAAACAATGATGACTATTTGATACACCAAACATCATACATCAAGCTAATCATTAAAACAAAAAATTCTTGATGTGTATTGAGTTACTTTTATACCTGATTATGCAAGTTCATGTCTAAAAGTTAATCTACCTCCATCTGCCCTTGTTTAATGGATAAACTGAAGAAACTTAGGAGCTACTGCGATGCAGATTCAATTGTCCCCTAAAAGTATGTGTTTCAGGTCAGACTCATAGGATCAGTATTTTCTGTGTGATTTCTTCTTCATAATGTCTCATCATCCTGGCTACCATGGTGGACGAGTAGGACGTAGACACGTAGGAAACCAGGACAAAAGAGTGGTTAGTAGGTCCTTACTAACTACGTACTACTAACATTTCTGGTATTCTCCTTTGTCATTGCCTGATTTCATTGTAGTAAATTATTAACATAAAACAAAAGAAACACTCAAACAAATGAGCTAATTAAAGTTATTGATTGACTGATCATCTTAATCACATCTGGAACCAACATCTACTATTACATCTCCATCTCAAGAGGTCAATGAGCCAAATGCATTTAGATTCACCCTCGGTAAAAGTGTGCCATTGATTTCTTAAGTTACCAGCATTATCATCTCCTATTTTATCCACGCCTGAACTCATGTGAAAAGTCAGTGCACTAAGATATCATTCTACCCAAGCTTGTGTAGTATCTCAGATTCTCAAGACTCGGGGCGTCATTCACCTCACCTGAGAAAGTTTTACTTGCTCCATTATCAAACGAGAGACCCCAGGGATTCCACTATCATACCAAGGCATGAAGGATTGCAACCTTACGGCAGGATGAGTTTTAATTTGGACCCTGAAGATTCGGGAATATTTCAAAGTGAAGACAACAGTAGTACTCAAGTTTAAAGTTGGATCACCCAGCAGTGGTTTTGAATTGTTCTCCTTGCGTTGGTTCCGTGTTATCTGAGCAACAAAACCCCTCATCTCTTTTTGCAAGGAGACTCGGACATTTTGCAGGGCTATATCTATTGTTAGCTGCTATGTCACTACTGCCACACACAGTATAGAGAGTGCTCTACAGATCCATCAACTCTGGGTGATTCCTATGAATGAAATAATTCAGGGTACCAAAAGAGACCGGTGCTGCAAGTGTACGAAACAACAGCTGCTTGGAACTTCACTTTTATTGTTAACCGCTATGTCACTACAGTATGAGCGCTCATGGTGAAGTGGTATAGTGGCTATCAACACTATCCGCTGCTCTGTTCCTTCTTTTGCTGATGTGTTAAAATGGATGCTTCGAGTGACAAGGGCAGAAGCCATATCTGCCAACGATTCGTACTCAGGAGTTGATAGTTCAAATGGCACTCTTGTTGAAATAAATAAAATTGACATGAAGGCAGTGGATTAATTACCTTGCACTTCCCGTGACTGGAATGTTAGTCGAGGGAGGGTTGCTTTGACTTCTCAACCAAAGAGAGGTCCGATTTGTTGTAACTATGAAGACCATCACATGGTCAAGTACTGTCCCAAGCCCAGAGATGAAGCCAAGATTATAAGGCTGCTAGAAAGAAGTGGAACATCGACAGAAATTCACGCAGCTCTTGACATGGTTCAGGCACCAAAGAACCTAGCTCTGACTCAAATGGATGCAAGAAACGGGGTTCTGTACAACTCTTAGGCAATGCTTCTCGTGTTCATTGCAGTCGAACGGTTGCTCCCAATGGCCGACAATGTGGTTGGATAATACCACCCGTTCTACCAAGCTCCACGATACGGCCATGAAAAAAGGAGCTTCCTCGCAAAGGTCTCACACTGTTGCTCCATTCCAGAGGGATATCTTCAATTGAATTCCTTCTATGCCTCCTGACAAAGTAGCTACACTCTTGAATCGACTCAAACGGAATGCAACCAATGATTAAGCTATTGAATTCATGGTCACTCTCCATTCTATTTTTGGCATAAAAAAGAGTGGTATAGTAGTTCTGGTTGCTACGACCCCTTTTTTGATTCAATGTTCAAGGATTATCTAGTTTTATCACCCCCTTAGGGAATTTCCTTGGATAGTAAGAATTTGGCTTCGTGATTTACTTCGCCACCTTCCTCGATCTTCTTCTATATTTACACTCCATTTTTCAATCACTCGGTTATCAACTTTAATTCTACATCATATTGCTATAATTTTAAGGAGAAGTGAATGTGTTCCTCCTATACTAAATTGGTATGCTGGGGCCTTGTAGAATCATCTCATCATACAATGCCATTGTTGTTTTGGTAATAGGCCATGACGTGTATGGAGATCCTATATTAGCAGATGCTGTTGCAAGACTCCTTGGACTACTCATGCAAACATGTGCCAGAAAACATTTCAGATGATAAGTGGCTGAATCATATAGGTAATTAAAATCTTAACGTACATTTATAAGCTACTATTTCTAGTGGGA
>JALLAY010001358.1:0-10691 GCA_036939635.1 Cyclotella baltica | reverse complement strand
ATACCTGTTTCTTCTGGCTCTCTAGTCTCTCCTGGTTGTGCATGAATCTTGTTGATGTCCTTCGTCATACCATCATTGCTGGTATAAGTCTTATCGTTGGGCTCCTAGTAGTTGGCATTAACACATGTCATACTTCTGCCTAGCTTCACGAACTTCATAGTGTTATTGAACATAGCAACCTGGACAGTTCAGTGGTACCACATTGCAAAGACTTTGTTCTGTAGCTCGGTGCATGCACCTGCTAGAAATTTCTCTTTCTCGGCCATGCCATACAAACTCTGACAGTTATTGTTCTGACTGGAGATTGAATTTTGAGACCATATCCAGGTCTGACAATTCTCAGCTACAGCTCTAATTACTGACTCACTAGTCAAACTTGTGCCTCCTTTTTTCATTGGTCGCCTATCTTTCATCATTGGTCATATTGTTCAAATGATTTCGATATCCTGGATACAACATCGGCCCATGTTACCTATTGTTTTCAAATCATATTTCCAACAATATGAGAATCAAGTTAATGTTGATGGCTAGGATGTCCAGAGAATCATAGATGGCAACTAACATAAGATGTGGCGGGAGAGAGAAATGTTGAACTTGTATTGTTGGTTTGAGATTAATGTTAGTTTTTTGGAGGATGAAGTGTTGTATTTGTTTAAAACTTCCTCTATTGTGTCCTGGTGGTTGTTTGCTTATTGTTTTCCATTCATAATTCACAGGGATCATATGTTGCTGCTGCTATTGGTTGTATTACCACATTTATTTTATTTGTTTAGGTAGTGCAACCACCGCTTTGTAAATGCTATGTTGCAGTCAGTCACCATCACCATGCTGATTATATAGGGAACTAGTGATGAGGGGGGTATCCGTATTAAGGTCATTGTAACAAACACATGTTTGTGTAGATTCATAGCGAATCGGTTACAGCAAGTTATTATCAGCTTGATGCTTGGCTTCATTAGATATACATACATGTACCGCTTAACAGTTGTGCATGTCATGTCACCTCTTCTGTGGATCCTATTGCATTCATGGTTGGATGAAGATTGATTCAATTGACGATTCAATCAAACCAGATGAATCAATCGGATGTGCAGGTTTTGCGGCGAAACAGTCATATCAGTTTGGTTAGGGTGCCATTAAATTGATGGACATGCACAATGCTTTTTAGATGTTTTTTCGAAAGCTCAAACAGCAAAAGCGTGATATTTTTTTGCTAATAAAAGATACTTCATAGTAAAATTGCACCAATTCTCAACCTCGCACCAGACAACCAGGTTCATGCTACATGGGATCTGCACATATGAGTAAAGTAGCCAGGAGTTGGTATCATTGGATGGAGCTACTTCTTGGATTTTCAAATCAGCTTCACTTTTAACTTTAGTTGCTCTAATTGAAACGTTATATACCTATTTAATTGATGCTACTTGAAGCAGTGGTCTCTAGTTGCAGACCCTAAAAGCTGGATTCCTGTTAACACACAAGAGGACAAGGCCAAAGATATCAGACACATTTCTAATGATTTTAAATAAGTTTATGAAAAATGAAGAACATGCACTTGCATGCACACATGTTTCAACTCGAGCTGTACAAATTTCTTAAGTAATTCGCATAGTACTTCCCAAGCTCATGAACCTTTGATTGCCTCACATTGACCTACTCAACTGGGTTAGGAGCACCACCAGCAATATCATCTTTTAGTCTTGCCTTCATATCCCCCAGCTTACTCTTAAACCTCTTGCGCTTCTCAGCAGCTGCATCCTTTCGCTTCTCTGCCTTGTGAACCTCGCGCATCAAACTGAATTCTAATTGAGACTTCTCTTCCACAAGTTGTGCAATTTTTCTCTCAAGATTTTCATTGTGAATTTTAAGTTCTTCAATTGATTTGACCAAAGCTGTGTCACAAGACACCTGCTTATGCTCTGCAGCTTTGAGTTCTTCGTTGACCAGTGTCAATTCCTCCACTTGCATCATGAACTCGTAATTCTGCTTCTCCAAACTAGAAACTTTACTCTTTTCTAGTTCAATGTTTGCCATCAAACAGACGATTTGCTCAGCAGACTCTTGCAAGCTAACGGCAAGCTGCTGTTGACCCTTTTCCGCATTTGCTGTTTCTGTTCGCAGGCGCTCTATTTCCTTTTCGAACTCACCAACCACTGCGTCATCATATTCGACTGTTTCGTTTTTAGCTGCATTAGTAGTCACAAGCATTGTCCTCGATGCAAAGTCTAGGGTAGACTTGGACTCTTCAAGGAATTGCACCATTGGGGTGATGCAGCAGATAGCTGACATTCTAGCATTTCCGGATAGAGATGGCTTGAGAATTCGAGTTAATTTGGAGTCACGATAGTTGATGTGCCCTGGATCCTTTTTACCCAGTTTTACCAGAACTGTAGATAGTGTGAGAAGACTGTTGAAATGTGAGAGTTAATTTTGTAATTTTAAGTTCACATGTCTGAAGTGAACTGCCAATTTATGTCTTACCTTTGATTGATCTTCCCACCCTCTTTCTGACGATCTCCCGTCGCTCCTGTATGACGCACACTCTCAGATCCTGCCAAGTCGACCAAGTTCAATGTAGACACAGTAGTAACCATTTTCTTCGAGGTCTTTTGCTTTCCATCGTTTTCCTTGTCTTCACTATCATTAAATCCAGACAATGTGCATTCCACTCCATCATCTCCAACATCTGTAGTTTCAAAAGATCTACTCTTCTTCTTCTTATCTCGTCCTTTACCAATATCTTTAGACTCTTTCTTTTCATAAGTAATACGGAATATCGTATGACTGCGTGACGAGCGTTCATTCATTGCTGTGGACCCCACGGTTCGATTTGTATCAGCCTCTAACAAAATAGCCAACAATTCCTCCACAGATCCCACAACCCGTTCCGATAATCCAGGAACCTGGACATTACCCTTTCTATCCTCCTTAATCCCAAGTCCCGAAGAATTGCCTCTCTCCATATCCAACAAATCTCTCAACTCTTCATTATACAACTCCATACAACTAATCTTTACACTCGTTAGCAATGAATTCCCATCCCCACCCCTATTCCTACTGTCCTCCGAAAACTTGAATATATCCCTGGCAGCAGCACTAATAATCCCATGCATCGTATAAGTCTTACCCGTACTAGTCTGCCCATACGTAAACACCGTCCCATTCCTCCCCTGACGACATACCGACGACACGATATCTTGAACCATTGTTTCGTAAACTTGTTCCGTCGTGGCCTTTTCGCCGTAGACATTGTCAAAGCGATAAATGTTGGAATCGGTGTTATCGGGTCCGGTGCGGAGGATGGTGTTGTCCCCTTGGGGGCCGGTGATCCAGGCGCGGTGTTCCCAGGATATGTCGAAGACTGGGCGGATTCGGACGCATACTGTGTGGTAATAATGAGGGTAGAAATTTTGAATTAGATTTAATGGGCACAAGATGTGCAAATATTCATATTATAAAATGTGCATAAGATATGCATTTGAGTTTTTACTAACCTTTAACAGCTTCTTCATTATCAGCATTGGACTCCCTCGAGCTAGAAGCCGACAACGAAAGTGCCAATAAGCTCTGAGTTGAAGAATTCTTTCTCGCATAACTAGAACTCTTCCTGACCATCTTGCCATCTGGATTTTTAGGAATCCTCTTGTTAGAAGCATGGCTGTTCGCCCGCGGGAGGAGACATCGCTGCTGATTCTGCTTCGTCGGTGGATACATTGACGAATTATCGACTTTGAGTGTTTGATCGTCTGAGTTGCGCGGCGACGAGCTTATTTGCGGGAGATTTAATTTCCTCGGTGTTACACATTTGGGACTGGGACTGGGGAGTTTGGCTTCTTGTCTGGTCGGGGTTCGGGGCACCTTCTTGAGTAATTTGTTGCTGGGTGAAATTGCTTGGAGAATTCGTCTGCTTCGTGATGGCGTGGATGGCGACTCGGTATCAATTTTAGGTGGTGATTTGGATGCTGGCGAAAGTGATTTAATGTGGTTGGTTTTGTGGAGGCTGGCGTGAGGAGAGGGCAGCAGGCTCGGCTTGGATTTACGATTCGTCCGAGGCGTTGCGGCTGGTCTATCAGTGTTGTTGAAACTGAACCGTCCCGGAGGAGGGAGGTTGGATCGTCGTTTAGAGGTGGATGGGGGTGTGCCTACGGTGTCCATTGTTTCTGATGTAAGTGGGCGCTGCTCTAGATTTGCAAATAGGCGCTGCTCCTGTATGTTTATTTGAATGTAAAATGCAATAGAGTCACTTTATATCACCGCTTTAAACGCGATTCTAACCCACCGCTGGCCTGAACAAGATTCTGGATTAGCGCGTACCGAAGAGTCCACGTGCTAATCGAGACTCCGCGTTTAAAGGGGTGACTTTATATGCTCAAATGCAGTTCCGCCGAGGGTAGTTGATGATGCATGGATTGGAGATGCACTGTTTAGCTGCCTGCTATGGATCTTCTATCATTGATCTACTACTATCCTGATCGTGTACATACATCAACCATCAAACAAAACAACCATAAATTGCAAGAGACCGACCATCATTTTGCAACTCAAGAGGAAATAAAGAGCGATTCCAGTTGATGTATGTAACCCGTGTATTCTGTGCCATACACAGAATTTGAATTCGTCTGTTGGCGTTTGTATTGAACATGTTGTGTATCGGTGTCAAATTTGAAAGAAGGTGGGGATCCGTTTCAGAAGAAATATGGATTATTGTTTAGGCCCATAAGCCCATAAGTCATTTGCCTGTATTTAAAAGAAGAAAAATATCCGTTAGAGAAGAAACTTCTTGGATTTTAGTTTACGCCCAACTGAAACTGTCTGCTTCAAGACTTTTTGCTTTGGGCAATTTGGCAAAACACATTGAATGATTTTTGTCTCAAGTAATGACTGGACCTTCGTTCTTCCTCCTTGCTCCTCACGCTAAAATAAGTTGGATACTAAAAACAAGAGACCAATGAAAACTAAACAAAGATGTATGTGTGGTGCCAAAACTCTGAGGGGTTTACTGCTTATGGCTGAAACCCCAACCCTGTCACAATGACTGCCCATGGATCAAGGGTGGGATTGGGGATAACTTTTTTCTATCTAAACAACCCGCGCAAGACAACAAAGCATGAAGAGAAAACCACCTTCCAACAAAGAATGATCTCGCCATGGTCGTTTTTCCAAAACCTCCAACAGACCAATGATGAGCTTCACACCTTCCATGTGTCACACCGCTTTGTCGCTCGTCTGGTCATCACCACAATGAAACCCCCCTGTGTCTGTGTCTGTCTGAACCTATCAGTTGTCTTTTATCACTCAAGTAGTGAGTTTTAGGCCCATTTTGTTGGGTGTTCAATTTATTCAATCATGAATGGCTATTTTTGGGTCAAAGTCGAATTGTGTGTACATATTCCTATCTAATGGTGTGTTGGATCCCGTGAATATATCATACATTATCTATGGGGCGCTCTCCCCCATCTCACAGCACACTAACATTAACTGTTGGACCATGACAGGAAGCACCAGCATCAGTTCCTCAGCATCTGTCATGACTACCAAAACCAATCATGAATTCTTCATCTGTCTAACATCTTCAATGCCTTCCAAGACCATCAGTCGCTTTTTGTAGTGTAGAGATAGGTCAATCTTATGGGTTGAAGTTGAGGTAGATTCCTTTATGTCAGGAAGATACCGGATGCGCCATATTTTTCATCCGTTTGATTGGTGAGAATTCAAATCGGGATTCTTTTGGCCATCACACGGAGCGTCAAATTCTCATCGTGAGATTTGACTTTGTACGTGATATCTACTAGTAGTCTGCAGCAGAAGATTAATTCATAATCAATTCAATCGATCAATCAATCAACAAGTTACTTTAGTTTTAGCTACTACACTAGACAGGCGGACAGTAAGTTCAAACCCTCAACCGCAGCAGCTGTTCGTCGTCTGCACCGCTATTGCTATCTATGAAATATAGTAGTAGTAGTCACAGTCTCAAAGAGATGCCATCAAACTCCAAGGACTCCAAACAACATTGTGTGGAAAGTGAGGGGGAATATATATGTGAGTTGATACCAATGTTATGATTATGGTCCGTGACATGGTGCTCGAGTAGATTCTTCCTACAAACCTGAGGGACACTTGCTGACAAACTACATGATCCTTGCACCAATGGTGGTGGTTTACATTAACAATCAGCAGTGAGTAAGAAGGTACATTTTGATGATACGTGTTTCTTCAGTAGCTGTCGTAGCTACCATGGGCCCCCTTCAAGGGTTTTGGAACTGTTTCAGTTATAACAAACATTCAAGGTATTTAGATAGGTAATATCAGAGGACAAAACATGTTCAGTTCCTGGGTTAAGCATCTCACATCTTTCAGTCTGGTTTAAGATCTGGCTCTAATTGTTTTTCAAAATATCAACCAGAAACCAAATGTTGGAGATATGGTTTGTAGGAAGAAGGTAACAGGGGCTGACATGATATCCAATATACCGAAGTCATTTGAAAAGTTTCCAATGATGAAAGGTAGATGACCAATAAGAAAAAGAGGCAAAAGTTTGGATAGTGAGTCAGTGGTCAGAGCCGTAGCGGCGTGAATTGCTGTGAGACCTGGACATGGTCTCACAATTCCACAATAATCTAGTGTTTCAATTAAGTATTTCTGTCACAAGTAATTGATCATTGAGTTGGATTTATTGCCTGCAAAGGTTGCTACACAGATGTGCTTCCAAAATTATGTTGGATTGTGGATATTACTCATCACATCACCGGTACAAACAATGAGACAGCGGTGCATAAAAAGCCTGATATCAGTGTGTGAGAGGCCTCCAAGAACGACAAACGGGTCTTCCATCAGAACAACAATCCTCAGGGTTTGTACGACAAGACCAGGAAGAATAAATTTAGAGGTGCATGCACTGAGTTACCAGGCAAGGTTTTCACATTGGGTTCAAATCAGATTGTTCTGCAGAGTCCATGAAGCTTAGATAACATAAACAGAAGTATGGTCTCAAGGTTATAGAGACCATCGAAACGAGTGTTGATCTCAACTATGCTGAGCCCACTGCTAAGAACTACACCAACAAGGATGGAATACTGAGTGACATCAACAAGATCAAGTACAGCGAGTTCATCGATTGCTACATGTCCAACCCGCAGAACCTGGAGAGCAACTTGGAGATGTGCTAGCTGCTGCTGATGGAGAGGTGAAGACAAAACAAACAAAACACAATGAGCTCTTTGTGGATTGGATTGTTTCGGCTCTCAGAGCTCTCGTGCTTTTCAATTATTGCATGAACAATGTCTTCATCTATAAACAAAAAAAACACGACCCTACCGTGGTTTACACATTAATCCGCTAACAAATTAAGCCGCTCCAGAGCCTTTTGCGATTTTCGTAACAAATTAGTGCCGCTCTGGGTGTCGTGCCGTAACACAATTAGACATGTAATATGCCTTAGTATACTGTTGAGCGCATTATATTTCTTACTAATGACGTTGCTTACTGGTTATATAAATAACAAATAAGGTGCCGCTCTAGGCGAAAACGAAAATCACATTAACAGATTAATAAGCCACTCTGAGCAATTTGGAGAGCGGATTAATGTGTAAACCACGGTAGTAAAGTATGGCATTTTAGATGAGATCTCGTGGTTTTGACAGATTTGTTGCTGCTGCAAAAAATGTTTTTCAACGATGGTTAATGTGATGGTGAAAGTATGTGATGTTGTTTTGATGGCCAATCCAAGTCAATCTTGAAGAAGTTCCATGGTTCTCCATGAGTTTCTCAAAATTTTTGATGAAAGACCAGAGATGCCACATTTGGTGCCCTTTCCAGGTCAATTATGTCAGTGTGTCACATCTTCTTGTTGTGACGCACGAATTTTAGTCCTGGTTGCGAGTAACCGCAGAAACGTTTTTTGTATGAATTGTGTTTAAAATGTTTTTACAATGACGTATCGTACCATAAAAATATATATTTGGCTTTATGTAAATTTGCGCGTAAGATGTTCTTACTACTATTACAACAAAATAACCTCAACCGCCCGGCCGGGCGCGGGGCTTCCATCCACAAAATCACCCCCCTTCATTCGTCGATTCGACAGCACTCAAAAACCAACAATGTGGCGATCACTCTTGCCCATCATCCGTCGCACCCCATCACCATTGACTAGACATGTCGCAGCTACATCCTGCACCCTTAATCACAGTTTGACCAACTCATTTGACCCCATTAAAAGGCACAAATCATCTGTTCCTCAATACAATGGCCAAGAGAATAGTTATAACACTTCAAACCTGTGTGGATATCTGAATAAGATATTGAATGCTAAAGTGTACGATGTGGCTATTGAGACGGAGTTGCAGCATGCCAAGAATTTGAGCAGGGTGAGTTATGGAGAAAGTGGCTGCTTCTTTTGTTCGTATTACGGTGTCAAATATCTACATATTGTTGTTGTATCTGCTAGCTTGGATTTTTTCTTGAGGGGATTCATTGATGTCATTCATTTGTTCCAACTGGGCTAATGGCTTTGGAATTTTATTTGCTGTACTGTTGACTCTATGCATTTGCTTCGGTAGAAATGTTTGCCTGGGTGCTTACTCCGATCCATCCATATTTAATTAACTGTGCAAGACTTGAATGCTTCAATATTACTGTGCATTAATTTTTACATCACCAGCTGTTAAAATTTCTAACTATTGACCTCTTCATACCGTTGAGTTAGTATAATATTTGCTTTTCGTGTTCCATATTGCATCTATTGCTGAGACATAAATGTTTGTTGACAGATTGAGTTTAAAGATTTTATTGCAATACTAATATATTTCTTGAAATGTCATTGTCTCATCACTTAACTTCTTCTCCTCTCACTGTCAAAGCTTCTCAACAACACCATCCTCCTGAAACGAGAAGACACCCAACCAGTTTTCTCCTTCAAAATCCGAGGAGCCTACAACGCCATGGCTCACCTACCCCCCACTTCCCTCTCCCGAGGCGTAGTCGCCTGCTCCGCTGGGAATCACGCCCAAGGTGTAGCCCTATCAGCAAAAATGCTCGGATGTCGAGCAGTCATTTGCATGCCGCTGGCTACGCCTAGTATTAAAGTCAATGCTGTTAGAGAACATGGGGGTGAGACTGTGGAAGTGAGATTGTTTGGGAATAATTATGACGAGGCTGCGGCAGAGGCAAAGAGGTTGGAGTCGGAGGAAGGGATGGCTATGATTCATCCTTTTGATGATGAGAATGTTATTGCTGGTCAGGGTACTATAGGTAAGTTTTGTTTGTACTGTATGTTGAGTGAGTTAGGACGAGGAATGAATGAGTGTGGGCGGCATGAAATGTGCACATTTTTGTCTGATGAGAGTAAAAGAGAAGTGACAAAGGAGCCATCCTCACTTTACCAACAATTTCAAAACTCAACAACTAACATCATCTGGAAAACAACACATGGCTACAGGTCTTGAAATTCTAAAGAAATGTGTAAGTCAAAACGTCGATGCTATATTCGTCTGCTGCGGAGGGGGAGGAATGTTGGCAGGCATAGCCACCTACGTCAAACAAGTCCGTCCAAGTATTAAAGTCTATGGAGTGGAAGCTGCCGATGCTGCAGGAATGACAGCATCCTTGCAAGCAGGAAAGGTGGTGACTCTGCCTTCTGTTGGATTATTTGCTGATGGTGCTGCAGTGAAAACTATTGGAAAAAATACATTTGAATTGTGTCAGAAGTATGTGGATGGGATGGTGACTGTCAGTACAGATCAGATTTGTAATGCTATCAAGTTGGCGTACAATGATGGGTGAGTCTTTGAACGAAGTTATATTTAAATGGATATTCTACAACTTTTGTGCTAATATGGCTTTAACTCGGCCGTGGGGATGCTATGGTGTATATAGTCGTGTTATTCTAGAACCTGCTGGGGCTCTTGCCGTAGCTGGACTCAAAAAGCATGTGGAAGAAAACAACATATCTGGATCTACGTTTGTTGCCATAACCTCTGGAGCCAATATGGACTTTAATCGGCTGAGAGTTGTGTCAGAACGGGCTGATGATTCTGAACGCTCACTTCAAATCACAATACCAGAAACTCCGGGCTCATTTAGGGAAATGTATTCAAAGATTTGGCCCAGAAATGTTACTGAATTCTCATATAGGTTTGAGACACACCAGGAAGCCAACGTACTGGTGTCATTTCAACCTTTAGTGCACGTGGAAAATGACTTTGAAGCAGTGATGGATGATTTGAACATGAGCAACTTTGCATGTTCTGATATCAGTAATAATGAGTTGGCCAAAACTCATATTCGGCATTTGGCAGGGGGTCGATCTGGATGTGCTCATGAGAGACTGTTTAGGTTTCATTTTCCTGAAGCGCCAGGCGCATTACAACGTTTCTTGGAGTCATTAAACATGAAATGGAACATCTCGCTCTTCCACTACAGAAATTACGGTGACGATTTTGGCCGCGTTCTGGTGGGTATACAACAAACTCAGGGAGAGTATTGTGAAGGAATGAATAGGTTTTTGCAAGACTTGGGTTATCATTATATTGAGGAAACAAACAATCCTGCGTATGCCAAATTCCTGAGAACAGATCCAGCAAATGAAGTAGTGCACCGTAATGTAACAAAGTAAGACTAAATGAAGCTAAAAAATGATTATCTTAATAAGCCATAGGTAAATAAAGACTAGGTATGAGACGCAATTTTTT
>JALLAY010001357.1:0-10727 GCA_036939635.1 Cyclotella baltica | reverse complement strand
AAGATGCGTCATATTGAAGTGTTGGACACAGCACGACGATGTGACGTGCGTTTAATTAATTGAATGAAACAAAGATGAGGATTGTGATAAGTCTGTGAGACCCGGGTATGGCAAAGATACATAAGACCGACAGCAGCCGAACGCTTTAATTGAATTGATACGTCCGGAAAATGGATTTGCAATCACTGGACAGTGTCTGTCACGGGGGGGGGGGGGGTTGTCAAGATAATTTGGGTCATGTCTGAAGAGGTAAGAAGGTGCAAAAAAGCATGCTAACGGATTTTTGAGAATCCAATCAAATTGAATCCAAAGAAAATTCAAATTAGGTTTAGCTCAAGTGAAAGAAATCCAGATGCCGATTTCTTATCTAAATTTGCAATTTCGATATTTCTTTGAAGCGGGTTTCTGAGTGTTCAAATTGGTCAATGCTGAAGCGCGGACTCATTTTGATTGGGATTTTCAAAATGGAACACCAAAGTCAATTATAACGACCATTTTTCCAGTGTTTTAATGTAAAACAATGAAATTTTTTAAATAATACAACTTATTGTGTTTCCCATGTTGAGTGAATCCATGTGAATGGGAACAACAATACATTACAGAAATAGGACTTATCCCTAATAATAATAAGATGTGACTCATTGTAAATGAGACATCTTTCCGTCGAAAAACTAGAAAATTCCAAATGCGACAGGTCTTGCATAATTAATGTGACTATTTTACAATTAAAAAATTATGAGTCAACGTCCAATTATTCCAGGTTCAGACAATCAAACACCATTGAAGGGCAAGAACTAGTGACTGCCAAAATCAAGAAAGAACGTGATCGAAAGAAAACAACATATTTTTGCATTGGCTACAGTACTATCTGGGGCGAGCCCATCCACAAGAGACTGAAGAGACTCCGTGACAAGTACAGACTCGCCTGGCTGAGGATTTCAATTTCAATGTCATACCACAAGTTCTCAAATTTAGGCAAGAAGCTCAACAATGACCACAACGGGAAAGTCATGAAAGGAGTAGTTGAATTAAACTGGACTGACAAGCCTTCTAATTGCAACAAGAGGACCCTACTTGAAGATGGCAAATGCCTATACAAAGGATTGTGCAGGAGAAGCACAGTAGTCTATGACCTCGAGTACAAGATTTGCAATTCTCACTACATCGGCAAGACCCAACAACGCTTCAAAGACAGAACCACAAGATCATTTTTACGATGTCTGGAAAGTCATCAAAACTGGGAGAGAGAAAGTATGATCCTAATTGGAAAGGCTCTGGAGGAGGCTGCGCATGGAGACAAGATGGAGGGAGATGTTGCTTCCTCTGCTCCAACAACAAAAATTGAACACCGCGCTAGCATGTGTCTTTTGCATTCAATTTAGATTCTCATTTGGGACGTTAAACAGATGTATATGTTATTACTAGGGCCTTCGTATAATATTTCTTGAGAAATAATTAGTCTAACAACACTTGTATTGGCTTAGAATGAAAAATGCAAACAGGGCATGTATTAAAATAGAATTTCTTTCACAACACAATTAATATTCCATACTGAATTGAGATGGTTCTCCCTGTGTCTGCCCCAGATTAATGTCATTTACTCCTTCATCATGATTCTGTGATTGTTCCTCAACTTCAAACTTGGATTCAGAATTTATACCATTGGACTGCGAAAATCGTTCATCCGCAGAGTTTTCAGGCTGAGATTCAATATCATGGGTGTATTCATGGGGATCACTCCAATCTTTGTTTGCACTTTTATTTTCATCCATAGCTTCATCTTGAGTCTCGCCAACCAAATCATCATCCCCAAACTGAGATGCAACTAAAGTGAGACTTTCCTGTGTCTCTGCAAAAGCGGTCTTTGTCTCGGATGCAATAACGAACTCCCCTGCCACATCATCCAGGCCGGCTACTTTTGTTTGGTCCAGAGTAGATTCTTCTACAGTTTTGATACTGTTTCCGTCAAGTGTGTTACTATTGGGGGGTTTGTCTTCTTCCTGCATCTCTAATGCAGCTTCACTCTCATTTGTAATAGACTGGTTTTTGTCCTCAGTTGCGTCCTCGGTTGGGTTTTCTTCAGTTAAATCATCTTTGTCGAGCTCAACAGAAACATCCTGATTCTTCTCAACTTCATTGTGATTGGTGACTTTTGGGCTGCTTCCTTCGATGTCAGCTTCATTTGAGGTACTTTCCATATTGGCATTCTTGTCATCAAGCTTAATTGAGTTGTCCACATCTTTGTTATCAACTAACTTTTCCTCAGCCACAAACTCCAGCTCCTCCTCTTCATCAGACACATCAGTACCTACATCTTTTGGCAAATCATCCTCATCATCAGTCTTCTCACGAAGATGAGACTGAGCCTCGTCACCATCAATCTCTTCGTCCAACACACCAATCCGAGTCCTGCCCGACAACCCCTCATTAAACTCCCCCACAGCAGGCCTCGTAACCCCATTCTCCAACTCATTCAATATCCTCTCCGTCTTTTCCACCCCATAAATCCCCTCCAAATATTCTTTCCTCACATCATTCCGCATGATTTGCAAATAGTCTTTAATTTCTTTCTTCGAACCCATATCCTCAATTTTCAACAGGACGTCCTCGGGAGCCAGGGATGAGAAGAGCGCGCGGGCAAAGTTTCTGTACGAGGTCATTAGTGACGTGGTGTAGTTTGCCGCGGCGGTGATTTGAGATTGACGGTTCATTTTTTGAGCGAGTGCGGATGATTTGGACCCGGTTCCGACGGGAAGGCGTTTGCCCTCGCGAAATTTCACTTGGGGGAACGAACGGCGGATTAACACGAGGCCTTTGGATCCCTTTAAATCAGCGGGTGTTAGCGTGGGGCGTGGCTTTTTGGCACGGACTACCTTTTCGTCAAATTCTTTGGCAGCCGCGGCATCAGCTTCTGTGTATGCAGTTTGGTTGGTTTTGGATCGTTTGCGTTTCGGTCCGTCGTCGGCGGCTTCGCCGTGTTCTTCTGAGAGAAGACGCTCTTCTTCCTCTTCAGAGGAGTTTAGTTCGTCGTCGTCGTGGAAGTGGTGGGATGGACGTTCGGTGGCTAAGTAAGACATGGTGGGGTGGTTTATCAGCGTTTCGTCTCTGGTGATTTATTTGTGTCATGTGATCATGTGTCGAGTTTTGGTGCTTGCGTGCTTTGCCTTTTTGCATTGAATTGGATTGCAAATCTTGGCGCGCCAAAATTTTTGTACAAGATTTTTTTAATTTAAATGAGAGTAAATAGTTGCATCAACAGAACAGAATAGTTAAAACTTATCAATGGCCCGTGCCAGAACTATTCCAAATATTATTAGAGGAGGTGGACCAATTGAACAGCCAAAATATAAGTTTATTTTCTGTTGAATCACTTAGTCTGAATAAGATTTTGTGAATATTATACAAAATATCAACAAAATTAAAGCTTTATGTTGACCAGGTAGTGCCGTGTCACAGGATTGGAGGTTATGTTCCATCCTGCGCGTGATTTCCAGAAGGGGAAAACATAGAAGAGAAATACAACAATTGGTAGAGTGGGAGGGAATTAAGAGTTGAATGTTTGTTTGGTTGGCTATCCTGAGCTTGAGCTTGTTCACAATTGTTCTATTTACACCACTCACAATTGGATTTTACTTAATTAAGAGATCAAAAATCAGTGGAAATGGATTGGTGGTCGCATTGGAGTTTATTTGTTAAGTCAAGATCATGAATGTAAGGATTTTTTTGAACTGATCTTGATGATGAGGGGTGACAAGGCCCAGTACACATCAACGATAGTGGAATATACTTTTACTTCAGAAAGAAGGGTGTGGCGGAGAAATACAAAGTGAGCTTTGCTCATGACTCTTTGGATATTTATGCCAATATAAATATATACCATATTAAGATTGGTCTATAACATATTATTGGAAAAAAGGATACTTATTTTTTATTTCATGTTCCTGCATCCAAGGCTAGGTCAGTCTGGCTCAACTCCATCAAACACCAGACTTTCTCCCCCAAACACCATCCAACTGCCCATCATTCTCCATTTCATCCACATTTCTATGGTTTTTTCTTCTCAACAAACAACCTATTTTTGAATTATTATATATGCTGACTTTCTTTGGTATTAGCTGGAGGTTGTGGGTGATAAGATTTGATTTTTAGGGATATCCATTTTACTAGTGGCTGACTCTTTACATAATAACCTTTGGTTACAAAGAGAATTTGATAGGGGTCTGTCTTTCTCATTTCTGTTTCTGTTTGGTATGCAACACTGAAACTAACCCTTGCATTAGCCTCTGCTTAGGCTGCTTCATCTTTTATAAGGTAAGTACCTTCTTCTTAAACTTTTTGCAACAAATCACCAAAGACATTGGGCATCATCTTAAAAATGTATTTTTTCTTAGTAAGAGATTTGTAGGATTCTTGTGACAGCAGCAACTAGGGATGTACAGATTTTTGATCCGTTTACGTTTTTTCAGATTCAGTTTTGTACCTAATTTGTTTTACCTGCTGAGTATCTAGTGACTATGCTTCTCCTCAATCAATATAGATTTCTGGACAAACAGCGAAGTCAGATCATATACAAGGTAGAATAGCTTATCATTATCCTCGAGAGATTCAGCAATTTTACTTCCAGTAAACTCCTTTTTAATCTTGTTCTTTTTTCCAAATAGGAGAAGTCTTAAATGCAGATGAAGAGGTGTTGGTGGAGGCATTATGCAGCTACCATAGGCAGTGTCATATGTGACAGTCTCTTGTGTGGTTTTGGACAGGATGTTTTACTTGCGTGTTTGTGCTTTGTCATGATGAGAGCGAGAAATGGAAGTGTTGATGCTAGATTATTCAACCTTCTCTAGCTCAATTTCAGCATCATTTATCTCAGGTCTAATTGTTTTCTTCAATTGTTGTCGCAGTTCGTATAGTTTGTTCGGATAGATTGGTGAATTACACAAGAAATTTAAAATAAAATACTTTAATAAACAGTTTCACTCAGTGCAGATTTTAATTACAATATCAGTGCTAATCAAGGAGACAGTTTTGATCACTCAAATGAATAGATGAAAAGTTAGATTTGATACGCAATATTTTTCCTAGAAAATTATAAACTATTTTGAACAATACAGCCACAGACAGCAGCATTTCTTTTCTGTGCATGCAGAGCAACAGCCATACTCATAAAGAGAACCTCATCTTAAAGAAAAATTTAACAGGATAGTGTATTAAATCACTTAATGACTGCCACCTAAGGTGTCATAAACGAATGCTACATTCAGTATTGATCAGATCGGCCAGTTTTGGGTATGTGTCTATCCAAATACTCCACTTTCATGTCTGCCCACTGTATTCCATCAAGCCGCTTCTATCTTAGAAATCAATAAATGCAGGGAAGTAGCATGATTTCTGTCACCTAACTGGTGTTCAAATCTGACTACAGCAGGTTTTATCCTTGGGTTAAAGAAGCGAGGGATTTGTCCATAATATATCCCCATGTCACCACTCAAGAAATTGTTGGTAAGTCCTTGTGAAGCCTGTCGGAATACAAAAGTGCACCGTCCATTCTGAAATGCCCCCTTTTGCCGAGACGTCTAGAGAAATTGTAGGATGAGGCTGTTGCACCTATGAGACACATTTTTTGTATTTGCAGCCTTATTTTAAATATGTTCTGTAAAGAAGAATTTGGGGGTACACTATCCTCTGTGTCTGTGAAATTGGAAAAACCAAGACTAACTACTGCACATGTCAATTGTGTGTATCAAGAATGTGTAAAGGTCTACAGAAGCATAGTGTTGTCTCCCTCACTTTGAAGATTACTTAATATCAGACTTGCCTACTCTGGACTGAGATTTGCTTCCAGCAGTAGCACCAATATAAATATAACTTCAAATGTACACCAAAACCCACTAAACACTTATCTTCTCTGTCAGTTGTCATGAATTTCCAGTACTAGATATGCACACAATTGCCATCAGATTTGTTTAAATAACCTCTCCGTGCAAACATCACCTCCATCAAAAAGCATAATGTTGTCTCCCTAATTGTGAAATTACTCAACATAAAATATGCTAAGTAATTTTTAGTTACACAGCTGTGTTGGTCTCCATGTGATTATGCACTGGTTCAATGGCTAATTCTTTCTGTTTAAAATTATGAAGCAACAATTGGCGACACACTATCTATTACGCTTTATACCTTATTTGTGTTAGTTGTATCCATCGTCTTCAAAAAAGTTTGACTTAACTGATGATAGATTGCTTTACGACGATGATGATAGAGGAGCAAATGCTTCATGCATAAGTAATAGATCTACGAGTGAACGTCCATGTTTGTTATGCTCCTCAAAGGTTTGGTGCAACGTGAGTTTAATTTTTTGCCCTAAATTATTTTCAACACATGAATTATACAACAAAACTGTAACCAGTTGCCCATCGACATTGATGGTGTCATTCCACATCTATCAAACCCACAACATCTAAGCACTGTGTGCCTCTTTACTTTTATCAACCATAGACTTGAACACGCCATCCTTTTTGGTTAGGAGGGCTGAAGGAGAATCAAATTCGACAACATAACCATCATCAAGGACCAGGACTCTGTCACTATCCATGATGGTGTTGAGCCTGGAAATGATAGAGATAAGGATTGATGGTTGAGAGTCATATTCCTGGAGAACAAAATGTGATGATTACTTTTACTCACCTGTGAGCTATTGTGAGAATGGTTGCTGAAGTAAAGTTTTCACGGATCCTATTTTGATATCAAATCAAAAATGTGAAACTTGGTACAACAAAGAAAGAAACAACAACTGAACCAGGTCGACTTACATTTTTTGGATGTGAGCATCTGTCTCATTATCAATACTTGCAGTTGCTTCATCCATAACCAAAATCTTGGGCATACGAAGAAGAGAACGTGCTATGCAAAGAAGCTGCCTTTGTCCTTGTGAAAAGTTTTCGCCGCCTTCAGCAACTTGTTCGTCAAGACCGCCCGGCAATACGGCAATGGCTTCTGCTAACTGAACCTTTTTCAATGCTGGATAAATACAGAACAGAAGCTAAGACAAAGTTGTTAAATACCAATCTAAAAGAGTAGCTGTTGCCTTACCTTCCCATATATCGTACTCTGACCGTTCGCCAAATGGGTCTAGATTGTACCGAACAGTATTACTGAACATGACAGGATCTTGAGGAATGATAGAAAGGCTTAGTCGAAGCAGGCTCAATCCAAGAGTAGATACATCTACACCATCAATGAGGATCTTGCCACCATCAGCGTCTATTTCAGTGATTCGAAAAAGAGCCGACATCAAACTTGATTTACCCGAGCCTGTGCGGCCAACAACACCAATCTTTTCGCCTCCCTTGATTGATACACACAGATCTTTCAAGACTAGGGGACCATCTCTGTACCTCATGGATGCATGCTGCAATTCAATCTCGCCCTTGCTTGGCCACTCTTCTGCTTTGGGATCAGAATCAGTAGTCAATGCTGCCTCTGGGGTAACGTTGTTTGTGTAATAGAGCACTCGCTCAACTGAATTCATGTCCGCTTCGACAGTTGCAATCATGCGAACCCCATGTTTCAAATAGGCAGTTACTTCAATGCTGTATGATAAAGCGAGACCAAGCCACCCAGCCGGTATAAAATTCGCGTCCTTTGTTCCTAATGCAACAGCTCCAATAACAAGACCTACAGTGCCTCCCAGTACATCAAGTCTAAGTCCAAGCCAGAATCCACTTTGTTGTAGGGCATTATACAAAGCGTTGAATTTATCAAAAGAGAGTTGGCAATTCTTGAAGAATCTGTTTTCCTTACCAAAGGCTCGAATGGTACTTGTTCCACTGAGCATCTGAGAAAAGTCAGTGAAGATGGGAGAATTGGCAACATTAGAACACCTCTGGATTTCCGTAAAGGACTTGCGGAACCACTTCTGAATAACATAGTTGGCATAACCAATAGGAATGAATGCTACTAGTAATGTCCCTTTTGTTGCTGCAACAATGGCCCCAACAGCACCGAGGAAGGAGAAAATTGTGCTCACTGCCTGACCCAGACTGTTAGTCAATTCTAAGTCAATCTTGTCCATGTCTGCTGCAAAACGATTCAATACTCGTCCAATTGGAGTCACATCAAAGAAGGAAACAGGAGCACGCAAAATACTTTCAATCAGTTCATCGTGGAGTTTTCTTGATGCTTTCAAACGATGAACAGCCATAATAACTGCCCTGAAAGTCAAGCAGATAACACCACCAAGTCCAAATGCCGCATAAATGCCTAGGTACCAAGTAGTTTCATCCCCAGATAATGGATCCCCACTTATATCCGCTTGTACTGAGGCTGAAGACCAAATGGACAACCAAAAGTTTGCCATAAGTTCAGAAGCTCTGCCAATACCCTGAATGATAAAAATGGATGCGAATGCAATAACCCCTCCTGCCCTGGCATAATGCGAATAATTGGATCCTTGAACAGAGCCCTCCTCCTTCTCTTCATCACTGATCAATTTCTCGCCCGCTTTTTTCAGCTTATCATCTGCAGGTTTTTTCGAGTCCTTCTCTACCGCGGCATCTGCAGCAGGAACTCCGTCCCCCTTCTCTCCTGCCTCAACACCCTCTCCATCCTGTTCTTCCTCCTTCCTCTCCACCTCCACGGCACCCTTAAAATCCACACCCCTCTCAACCAACTCCGCATACCTTCCAAAATGAGCAATCCTGCCCTTCTCCAAAATAATCACGGCATCACACCTTGGCAAAAAGTGCACATGATGCGTAACCAACACCCTTGTTGTACCCCTAGATACTTCCCCAGTAATTGCCTCTTTGAACAAATGCTCCCCAACATGAGCATCTACCGCAGATAGCGGGTCATCTAAAAGCATAATCTTTGTATCAGTGGAATACATAGCTCTAGCCAATGAAACTCGTGCTTTTTGCCCACCACTTAAATTGATGCCACGTTCGCCAATTTCTGTCATGTCTCCTGCTGGAAGAATGGACAAATCATCAATCAGTGCACATGCAGTGATTACCTTGTTATACCGTGCTTCATTGTAGGGTCGTCCAAAGAGTATGTTACCCTTTAGCGTGTCGTTCACGACCCAAGGAGACTGAGAGCAGTAGCTAATGAGATTTTCACGCTCGCTGCTACTACCATTGTCTTGAGAGTTTTTGGAAGGAGGCATGTAAACCTTGCTACCCTCGAGAGCCTCCATCTCACCTAGAATAGCTGAAAGGAGAGATGATTTACCACTGCCAACACTGCCAATAACTGCTACAAGTGATCCACGTTGGATGGAGCAAGATATGTTTTTGAGAGCTACACGACTTTCTGCAGTGTCCTCCTCTGAGTCTGCAGTGTTTACGGAAATACCTAAAGATGCTAGGGATTCAACTCGGTTTAGTGATGCATTGGAGGGGTGGGACTTGATACTATCATTGTTAGTTGTGGATTCATTGGCTTCTTTTTCTGCCTTTTCTTTGCGCTTGAGCTCACGGGCACTGGCACGTCGTTCTTTTCGAGACATTCGTTTCTTTGGGGGTGGTGGAGGTGTGTGGTTGGGATCAATCCATGAAAAAGTTCCATTGTGGATGACAATAGCTGGATCTGAGTCAGAAGATGGATCGTCCATAGTGAGAGCTTCGTTGTCTTCCAACATCTGTGGGGCAGCATCATGAACAACATATGTGGACAGCTCTGATAGTTCAAGATAGCGTGACAAACGCCTAAGTGCAATTCTGGACTGAATGTACTGCAAAAAGCCCATGGGTAGAAAAGCAAAAGGAAACCTCATAATATTGAAGAGTGCAATCGTTGTAACTATCATCATGATGAAAATGACAGTGTAAGACCAGACCACGTAAATAAAGACAACTGAAACAGGGAAAGAATAGCATATAAAAATTGTACATGAAACTCACAAGCTGTAGCAGCATCCAAACTCCCCCCACCACCAATATAAGCCGCAAAGACCAATATAGGATTAATAATAGGAGCACTCAACATGATCAAACTAAACCCAAACGCAGTCGTATAAGCCAACACCGTCAACGATCTCAACTCCTTCTCTCTAATCCTTCTAACTTCTTGCCCAAACGGCACCTCCCAAGCATAAAACTTGATAATTCGAATCCCACTAAGAATCTCATTAATCATTTTCACTCTCGAATCAGAATACTTCATAACGGCTCTCCTCATTTTAGACACACTTCCAAACACCATTCCATTAATAGGGACCAGGAATAACATGAATCCCACACCGACCCACGTCGAGTTCCCAACCTGTTGATAAATCAACACCAACGCAATGGTAATCTGCACAGGAGCCACGAGGGTAAACCCAAAGAACTGTAAAAATCTTTGAAGCTGCGAAGTATCATTGGACATCATATTAACCACCTGCCCGGTAGAAGTCTGTGCCCTCCCCGAAGCAGAAATACAAAGTGCCTTTTCAAACAACAACGTAGAAACCGCAGTTCGAATGAATATAGCACAATGGTTCAAAATCACCCCTGAACGGGTTTGTAATACGCTAACCAGCAAGGGAAACACAAATAGTCCCACGACATTCCCCCATGGATGAAACAACAAAGCATTGTACTGAACACCTGGGGGTGTTTCAAAGTAACGCACTAAATCATTGAGGATTAAAACCGGTACGAATTGAAGCAGCGCCGAAAGGACGTAGAAAAAGACAGCTCCCCATACTCTCCAGTAGCCAAAGGCACGCCATAACACTTTGGCAA
>JALLAY010001356.1:0-10693 GCA_036939635.1 Cyclotella baltica | reverse complement strand
GTTAAGCCCCAAAACTGTTGTGGGAAAAGATATAAGCCTACAAAGTAAAAAAATCAGTCGCAGACTGTACTTTTTGCGTGTGCGCTGACTAGACGATACTCTTCTTGGTAGCAACCCTGATAACTCTCTGACCCTTTTCTTGATGCCGCAGGAGAATCAGATAGCTGTCAGTGGTGTGTAAAACCATGTCACCGATCAAGTATGCCAATGATATCAATTCCTTGACTTGTGCTCTGGAATGCATGGGAGACTTGTCCCAGTTGTGTAAGCAGCACAGTGTTGTGCTGTCATTGTCGAGCTGCAGGATGGGCTTAACTTGTTGAGGCAACTTCCTGTTTTCCTTCCTTTTCATCTGGTCTCACATTCTGAGTCACATCTATCTACTTCTCTCTCATACACACAGTGGGCTGTTTTGCATTTCATCAAATCCCTTCGTTTCCTCAAACTTTTAATGGTCTGTTACAACCCTTTGAACATAGGGAAGACCATTCACTGGTAGATCCTGAACAGGTAGGTTCAAAACTCCCTTACCTCTTCCAGTCAATTTCTCACCTTGTGATCCTGTTCAGTGAACTTGCACAACTTCTTCACGCTTCTCCTTCCTTCTTAGCTAATTTTTAGGGCACAAACAAGTAGTTTCCCCTTCATTATGCAGGACACTTCCCCCCACAGACCTGGTAGTTCAACGGTTTTCTTTTCCCTCCTAGCTGCATCCTGAATTCATAGATTTGAGCAGATAGATGCACCTCCAGTGTCTCAACAACATTCCAATCTTTTTGACCCTGTGGACTTTTTCCATCATCTACGTAAATGTGCAATTTGTTATCGAAAAGTCCACCCTCGACTTCTTGTACACACCCACAGGTAGAGTTTTGTAGTCCCAACCCTTGGAAGGTTGGTCTCACTGTATTCCAACCGAAAAGGATTATCTGGGTCTGTCCTGTCCCCATATGTGATGATCTTCCTGATGAATACAATCTGGATGAACCAGTCGGTATCTAGGGTTAGTTCATCAACCTTATCCAGTTTCGTTCCCAACATCCAATAGTCTCCTCCTTTCAGCCTACATTGTTTGTCCTCCATACTTTGTAAGTGACCTTCAAGTGCCAGACATCCACACAAGAGTATCATTTCCCAAACCTTCTCTCCCAGGATAAAATTTAGGAACATTTCTCCGATGTACATGTCACTCGGTGATATCCAGTGAGATTACGTTTCTTAGTGCATGCTCGATGATAGTAAGGTCAAAATGCAAAGTAAAGAGACAATCACTCAATCCTAGGACGTATCTCATTGTACACACCACCTGAATGTCTTTGTCACCCTTAGGCACGTAAAAGTAGGATAATGGGCTAAACTCTTCACGTCCCTAGTCTCGATGTAGTCCCTACTTGAAGACACCAAGCCCGCCTTGCACTACTAACCTCCAATCCTGCTCTGTCTTTGGGGCCTTCTACGGATGTTCCTTTGATATGAAAATGGGGCCTGATAATCTTGGGCCCAGTTGATGCCCTGTGCCCCCTTTCACCCATGTGGGCCTTCGCTCTCAAGGAGCCGGTTGCTCCCATTGCCAAAAGATAAGTCTTGGGGCCCCCATGCAATCCCCCACCATGAGGTTGCACCTGCCTCTTTCAATACATTCTCTTCTGGGTCCCCATCAACTTGCCACTTGAGGGTTGTTCAAGGCACACTATCATAAGGGCACAATGTTCCCATCATCTGTCCTTCGACCAGCAGTAAACGAGTTGTAAGTGCAACACACCTACTTCAACGATCTTCTATCGAGAAGTACCTGGCTAACCAGTTTGCCTTTGGGTAGCCTCTGAATCAGTTTCTTCCAGAATGAACAGGTTACACCACCCTTCATAAGAGATCCTAGATGTTCTTTGGCGCACAGCGCCAAACCAGATAGTTTGGCGTCGCGCGCCAAAGAATATCTAGGAGCTCTTATGAAGGGTGAGGTTACACACCCTTCCTACCACTTAACCGTGACTTGTCACCAATAGTCGATTAACCATTATCACTTGCAAGCCACCACTGCGTTGAATAACACCACATCCATGATCATTCAGCCATGGTTGGTTCACGCAGTGATCCTCAACTCACCACCTGTGTGGCAATCACCACGGCTCACTGCTTGTGAAATCCCTCATTGCTCTCCCTGCCACTACTCAATTGTGTGGAGGATCTCCGAATTCTTTGCTCAGCAACGGAAACGTCACATCAAATACCTGGCTTGCTGACACTCAAAAGAATCCAAAGACACCGCCACCGCTGATTCATTACTTAATAGTCTGTAAGTTTTATTCTATTCACACTTTCTGTTCCTATCTCAAAATAATATACATAATTCTCCACAGATTGATGAACACAACAACCCCTACACTATTTACAGTCAACTAAATTGAGATAAGAATGGAATTGAGATAAGAATGGAATTGACATGAGCATTGCCACCATGGTCATCTAATTTTTTATTTGTCTAAACCAAAACTAATCAATTAAGTAGTTAATTCAAAGCATATACCTTCAGCGCTATAACCTATAAGGCTTGGACAGCTGTTGGTAAGACAGAGTCGCAGCCACAATCCCAGATTGCTAGTCGATTTGGCATGCAAAATGGGTCTGTTGAGATGAGAATGAGGCTCCAAGGCCAATCGGAGCTCTCAATTTAATGTGGAAGAGGTCTTTGCAGATTGATCAAATGACTAACTTTGTACATGATAGATACTTTTATTTTTAAAGATATTTTTTTCGCTAGTCCGGGGTCATCGGCAGACCAAAAAAGGGGTATCTAGTGTCTGTACCTCCTTCTCATGGCTGGATTGGGGTGATGCTCAGACTGAACACGTAGCAAGAGCACCTGTCAGACACACTGTTGCCTTTGTGGGTGCTAGATAGTTTATGCTTTTAAAAACCATCAACAATATTGATCAACCTAACACAAAACGATGACTTTCATGGATAATAGAAACACGGAGAACGGTGCAGAGGGAGTAGGAACGGGAATGACAAGAGGGGGCAGGTAGAAATCGGTAACGAGGCGGGCGGTGGCAACGAGGGCCGGGGGGAGAATGCGAACATCAAGAGGGATTTTGGGGAACAAGTGTGCGCGTGGAATGGGAATGCGGAGGCAGGATTAATGAGGAACGAGGTGGAACTGGATGGAACAAAGGGCGGAGAAGACAAAGTAGCACTGGGGGCTTATGGAGGTGTTACGGGAGGGGAAGGAGGGGGGAGTTGAATGAGGGAACGAAAGAAGTAGGAAACTTGACTTTTGGGGCTGATCTAATCGCGGTCTTCCAGTTTGCCCAAGTTTTGTTGGTCGGGGGCTTGGAGTCCCACTCATCACAGTATTTGGGGAAACTGCCGGCATGAAGGAGTGAGAATGTGACAATGGCAGCTATTGGGCTCAGATCACCATATAGCCGCCTAACACTTTTTTTCCTGACCTATACTTTTTATGTGCTAGTCTCAAAGAGCTTGCTTCCGTGAGTATTAGGCATACCGTAACTTTGTCTAACTCCAAAAATTGACCGAGATATGGTCCTCTGAATTTTGGGGGTGCTGACAGTGTAAATTTAATGAAAAAATTGATAAAAATCTAATTGTAGAGTGTAATGAAGGTAATTTAGACCATGTAAATGTAAACAAAGACCAACCCAATGCAATACAAAACCAATATGCTGATGAAATGTAAGACAATAATCAATCCTCATCCATCCTTCTCTGGCAACTGTCTGATATTCACCGTCTTCAAGCATCCGCGACGAACTACCTCACCCCTAACTCTGGCAGTGGTTTGGAATGGCTTGACCTTTGCTCCAGGAAGCCATTGAGTTAAAACTCTCATCATCAGTGACACCAGCATGGTTCAATTGATAAGTCATATTCAAATTCTCTGTATATGTCAGCAAATGTTGTTGCTGGTATCGGAAATCTTGACAGCAACCGTACTCATCATTGACACAACAAACGATCCTGTGCCAATCATCGATGACGTTTCGGCAAACTGCAAACAAACAATCAGAATAGCACAACCATTAAAATCTAACATGACCCTTCTTCTTCATAAGATTGGTGTAGCACTCGCCGGCCGTCCCGGAGTTGCCACCACAGAACACCTGGCGTTACTCGAAAAAGCTCTCTTTGCCTCCCTTTCTAGCTGTTCTTTCTCATCCTCAACTTTCTTCCTTTCCATCTCTTTTTCCATTGTGGTAGCATCAGCTCTTTCGCACTGCCGTCGTTTAAGAGCACTTTCGTAGGATTCTTTCACGGAGAAGAACATGGGACCTAATTCGACGAGCCATCCGCGGCGGTGACACAGGGCATATAATTTTTGTAGTACTTACTAGTTCGTGGTAGCAAGCATAGTCGGGGGTGTAGCCGAGGACATTGGATGGGTGTAAGGCAGATGGGATGCCGGAGAGCAT
Organism: Cyclotella baltica; assembly: GCA_036939635.1. Lineage (NCBI taxonomy): Eukaryota > Bacillariophyta > Thalassiosirophyceae > Thalassiosirales > Thalassiosiraceae > Cyclotella > Cyclotella baltica. The sequence goes on along the minus strand of JALLAY010001356.1, from coordinate 6,260 downwards.
GTTGTGGAATCTCCAATGCCTTTGATTTTGGAGGAGTTGTAGAAATAGGCGCAACAGATTGACTTTAGGACAACATCCCACAAGCCACTGCAACGCATTGGTTCTAGCTTGCGTTGTTTCATTAAGTCGACTAGTTGAGCACACACTTCTCTGGCTTTACGAATGCCTTTGGGAGCGAATGAAATGATTTGTGCACCACTGAGTGTCAAATGTGAACTGTTTGGCTTGCATCTCCATCATCCCCAGAATTGCCAATATGAACACCCATGACATGACGACAAATCATATGATCTCTGTCTTCATCTCTCACATCTAGAACTAGAAAGATTAGATCAATCAATTAAGAATGGTTGCCATTGAATCAATGTTCTCACTGGCGCTTTTCAGGTTGTCATAGCTTCCAACTGGATTGGCAGCAACAGGACGCTTGATCTGCTGTGTAATACTGTGGTTATGCCGGCTTTAGCTATGGATATGGTCTGTTGTTCCATACCTCCGTGGATGGCTACTCAATCTGCCAGTCTCATTCTGTGTAAAAAGAGGTGAAAGGTTAACAATGTTTGATCAAAACAGTACAAGTGCTTGTTTTTATGTAGTCTGTCATGCAAACTAATGTACTCACTTGTCAAACTCATCAATTGTAACACCACAATCCGCCAACACCATAGCCCCTCCCTCCAAATAACACTCTCCTGTAGCATCTCTGACGACCCTTGCCGTCAATCCAACTGTCGAACTGCCTTTTCCTGAGGTATATACTCCCACGGGCGCTGCGGGTTGCAAACTTGAGAAACTGATATTTGGCCGTAGATGGATCTCCTAGTAGCAATACATTGATGTCTCCACCTAACTGGCTTCTTTAATGCACATCGGAACGTCGTGAAAATTGTTGGAATGCATCTTCTTTCAGCGTGAACATAGTAGTGTCTGCAGTAGATGATTCTTTTCCCATTCCCACTACACGAAGATAAGCTGTTTTGACTACTCCATCTCTGCTAAGATTGACACCACTGCTCGCTCCGCCACTAAAAGAAGGAAAGAGACTGGCAATAGCCAGTACCGTAACCCTAGTTAGCGGCTTTCTCAACCAGTCCCCTTTCTACTTCTACCAAGACGGAGCGTGACATTTGACCATTTCGGGTGCCTCTTGGAACAATGAAGTATGAAGTGTCTGCAGTAGATGATTCTTTTTCCATTCCCACTACACGAAGATAAGATGTTTTGATTGCTCCATCTCTACTACGTTTGGCACCACTGCTCGCTCCACACTAGAGGAAGTAAAGAGACTGGCAATAGCCAGTACTGTAACCCTAGTTCTCGGAGCGGCTTTCTCAACCAGTCCTCTTTCTACTGATACCAAGACGGAGCATGACATAAGGTGCCTCTTGGAGTTTCAGGGTTTGATGGTCAATAAAGATGGATTCGTCTGGAAGGACTGAGTAGGGTGTTGGGCCACATTCTAAATAGATAATTGTTTGCATGGTAGAGATTGTTGATATTTAAATGAGTCGAGTCAAATTCAGTCAACATGAGTAAGAATTAGCCAGAGGTAGGCAAAACAGCATTTAATGTGTGACAAAATCAATGAGACAAGTGAACATCAAGACACCATCCACTTTGTTTAAAGGCGGCAGTGTTAGACAGTCTGTCAGAAATAGACAGAGGAGGAAGCAGCACACAATGAAAAAGTAACAGAAATGGCATCTAAATTAGCATTTCTCAGCAGACTCTAAATAAAAGAAACATAACTTGTTGTATAACCAGACAGCAGCAATATAAGAGACAAAGGCATTGAAAATTAGCAACCATCCAAAACAAACAGCAAGCAAACAGCAAGCATTTAAGCGAAGAGATTATGAGACAAAGTAATAGATGCACATTTGCAACATGGCTTGACAACCAAAGACTCAAATAAACGAAGAGTAAACAGAATAAACAAACATATTATTATTGAAACTCACCCTGAGGATTCGGCCCCAAACACCTCGTAGGCAAAGAAAATCCACTAAAAGGCGAACTACTCCCCAACAACATCCTACTATCCCCACTATCATCCCCATTGGCACCAGCAACACTCGAATTTCCAAAAACAGTCCGTACATCCAAACACTTTCCACACCGCACTCTTAAACACATGGCACGTGGTCTACTCCTTGCTGCTGAGACGATAATACCTGGACATTTTAGTAAGGAGTTCATGTGACGGGATTGGATTGATCGCAGGGGGGTCGGTGTTAGTTGTCCCTTTAGTAGGATTTGAATTGAGTTTCCCGTGAATTGCTTTAGATCGTTCAACTGCTCAGCGACATTCTCCCCCTCGTTCTCTTCGTTTCCCTCTGTCGTTTCATCAGTTTTAGTACTGTAAGTGAGTGACTTTAGGGCATCCGCCGCTCCCACTTCAAAGATTGGCAACGTCTCGGAAGGACGGGACATGAGCTCTCCCAACAATGCAGCGTCGTATTCGTTCACGTGGGCAATGTCTAGATGGATGTAGGATAGGTTGGGGTTCCAGTCCCCTCCCCCACTTCCACCACCCCCTCCACTTATACCATCGTTAGTATCATTGTCATGAGTCGAATGATGCCTCCGATGCATCCTCAACAACCTCTCACGATAAATATATTTATTCCCCTGATGGTAGTTACGAAAGAATTCACGTGTATGACGTCTAATTAGGGAGGGGGAGGCTTGACGTTCGGATGGGTCGATTGTTTCATTGTCGTTGGCGGGGGTGTCGGTGGTGGATTGGAGGTTTTGATGGGAGTAGTAGATGCGGTCTTCGTCAAAGTCCATTTTGGGGATTCGGTTGTTTAATCGATAGGATTAATGAATCCAGGCTGATTAATTTAGGGATGTAAGGGTTGATATGTTCAAGAGCTGGGCTGTAAACGAGGCTATCCGTCTAATCAGAGGTGTTGGACCAAGTTGGACTCTTTGTTTGTTGATTTGTTGGCTTTCATTTGCAATGCAATCGTTCATTTTGGTGATTTTCGTTTGTTGCGCACGCACATCATCTAGGTGTCATTTTTCGGCCTTTCCCGCCAAAAATGCAATTCAAATCATTTCCCGCCAAAAATTTTTCATTAACACCGCCACCGCCACACACCGAAGATCTTCGATGGAAATCGAAAACGACGATGGCCGTCGCTGTCGGCACTTTTGAACTTTGAACCAACAAAATCAATCACATCTCGTGCATTAAGTCGATTCATTATTATTCGTCGTCTCTGCCAATTCACAGCATCACCTCTCAACTGTTCACTCCAAAAATGTCCCTCGACACCCTCCTCTCCACAGTCCTCTCCTCCCCCATAAAATTCATCTTCATCGGCGGCAAAGGAGGAGTAGGCAAAACCACCTCCTCCTCCGCCATTGCCACCCTCCTAGCCACACACTGTCATAAACGCATCCTACTAGTCAGCACTGATCCGGCTCATTCGTTATCGGATGCGTTTCGATGTGAATTTAGTAATGTACCAAAGTGTCCTGGTATAAAGGGGTTGGATGTTATGGAGGTTGATCCTGGTGATGTTATGGAGGTGGAGTTGAATAAGTGGGCTGAATTGATGAAGGATTTGGCATTAGAAGACGATACCAACGATGGTAGTAATGAGGATATGCTGTCTAAAATTCAGAATTTTCACACATGGCTCTCCGGAATACCAGGCATAGACGAAGCAACCGCCCTCTCCTCGGCAATCAAACATATAGAATCAAACGCATACGATTTGATTGTATTCGACACAGCTCCCACCGGCCATACCCTAAAACTACTCGGAATGCCAGACATTTTACAACAGGGTATTGAAAAGTTACAAAATTGGCAATCGACTCTATGGAGCTATTGGGAGGTATTTAAAGGAATGGGAAGTGAGGTTTCTAAAAAACGAGCCTCTGCCAAAGAGACTGTGGCTCAAATGTTGAGTGAGTATAAGCGGGGTATACAAAAGGTGGCTTGTATGCTAACAGATCAGGATAGGACACGGTTTGTTGTGGTTTGTATTGCGGAATATTTGAGTATTTCTGAAACGCAACGGTTGCTTAGGGAGTTGAAGAAGAATAAAGTCAAAGCTTCGCATGTTGTTGTCAATCAACTTGTAGTGGAGAATGCACTTTCCAATAAAGAATTGGAGGAGTTGGAGGGCTTAGCTGAGGTGGGATCACTACAGTTGAATCAGACACTGTTGGCCAAAACCGTACATGCATGTCGGTTGACCACGGCACGTAAGGGAATACAAGAAAAGTATTTGATGCAACTAAAGTCTTTTCCGGAGGCGCAAGATTTAGAAGGGATATGTGAGGTGCCACTGCTTGCGGAGGAGGTTACGGGGAATGAGGCTTTGGTTAGATTTGCTGGGTATATGGTTAGCAAACTGCCTCTGGTTGCTGAAAAGGCTGTATTGAATGATGTTGGACCGATGAAATTGTATGATGATGAGTTGGACAAGATGGAGAGTACTACTGAGGATGAAGAGAAAAAGTCAGAGGGTAACGGTACATCTTCATGGTCACCAACCAAAGGTGACGTCGTACGCATCACCAACCTCGAGAAATCAGCTCAATACAACGGTCTAGAAGGAACCATAGTCAGCACTCTCGATCCCGAAACCAATCGCTACGGCATCCGAATCGAATATCAAGGCAAATCCAAAACATTGGCACTCCAATTGAAAAACATGGATTACCTCCACAAGGGTGCAAAGAAACCAAAATCCAACGATACACCTTCCACGAATGAGAATGTAAGCAAAGCCAAACAATTGTTGGATGATCCAGAAATATCTGCAATGATTGATACCAATCCGAAATTCCGGGATGCTGTAGAGGATGTATTGAATAATCCAATGAATTTTATGAAATATTTGTCGGATCCGGAGATGAGTCCGTTGATTAGCAAGGCCATGTCTAAATTAAAATTTTGAGGCGTTGCTCTCTAGATATTGTAAAATTGTTTGCTTGTTGATGAACTAATCTTACATAACTACATAACCCAGTGTTATTCCCTAGTTTTAGCTCCTCAGACTTGAAATGAAATTTGAATCAACAAGGGGGAAACTCCGTTTCCTGACAGATAGAGGTAGGCTAATTCTTGTAACCTATCAAATTTGGTTGTTCTGTGGTTCGACAGAAGATACGATAGGCCTTTTTTATGGTTGTTGAAGTTACGAACAATCGATTGAGCCCATCGAACACTCAAAACAGCGTCACTACTCAGCACCAGTCACGAACAATCAGATATAAATGACTTCAAATGGAAAATGACCAAAGCGGGTCATCAGTGAATGAAATGAGATGGTCTCTCACAATCACACACAAAAGGATACTATTGTTTTGAAAAGATACGATTTTAAAGGTATTAATACCATGCCTTTACAGAATTTTCTACGCAAGTAAATTTTACCTTTAACTTTTATAAAGTAAAATAACAATAAGCTGACGTAAATAAATATTGTAAAGGTAAAAGTGCAAAATTAAACAAAGGTAATGTTAAATATGATTGATTAGCTTCAAATAATATGACCCGGGAGTAGAGGTACCCTATATCTGATTGATCGGCTTCTCAAATAAATACATCCGGTAGTAGAGGTTCCCTCTATCTGGAAATCATGGGTCATTGAATCTGCGCAGTCTCCTCCAAAATGTTCCTTTGTGGACATAGCGAAAATATTTAGTGGGCTAACTGTTGCTGCAATTAACCCTTTCCTACATGTAGCACCACTTTTTTCTGGACAATACTTTTAGTGTTGGGATATTTGTTATTGTTCTATCTTCCGGAATGGTCAAAAAATCTGCAACTGGAAATGAAATAATTTGTGAGGACATGACAGAATCTTTTTGTAAGCAAATTCTTGGCAAGGTGAGAGAGCTGAATCAAATGGGCAACCATCTTTGTATTCTTATTCCAACATCAAACAGCACGGCAAAAGACTAACTGATTGATTGAAATGAGGTTAAGGAGTGAATTGGTAGAAGTTGAAGGAAGTCGTTTGATCTATCGTTTACTGGAGTCAATTTCAAAACGCATGGCAAATTGAAAGTAATCTCTTTCAGCATTCTGACAGTAGTTGATTGAAAGTAGAGCATGATACTCTTTGGTGCAAGCTATTTCCCGTTTTTTTCCATGGCACTGATGACACGCTACGCCGCAGAAAAAGTTAATGCAAAAGAAGAACAAATATCGAACTTGGCATCTTTCTCTGCAATTCTATCTCGATATAAGTACAGAGCGAGAGCCTCCATTTATTTATTGTTGAAGCCCC
>JALLAY010001355.1:0-10707 GCA_036939635.1 Cyclotella baltica | reverse complement strand
TTTGCAAACTTTGCAAAAATGACAAGTGCCAAACTCAAACTCATCAAACTTTTTGAAAAATCAATACAGCAAACTCAAACTTGAGGTTCAACTTTTTTTCCCTGCCTCTTGGTATTATTGGAGCCTTTTTGACGGTGTCTCTTGACCTGGGCCTTTGCTGTAGCACTAGATTTTTGGGGGTTTCTGTATCAGGGACTTTCGACGGTACATTGGTCAGGGTTTCAATTGGATGCCTTTGAATAGGCATCTGATTTAGCACCGGACCAATTTTTTGCGGTATCTTTGAAGGACCTTCATATGATTTAAGAGACTGTTCCAATTGAAAATTATATTTGTACTAACTTACAATTGAAAACAAAATTGGAAGTTTTCGATTGACAAATGAAATGGTAAATTGTCAGTTGTAATTGAAATAATGTGTGGTTGTGTTGTGTTGATTCAATTTCAAACGAGGAAAAGCAAAGAAAGACAACCAACTCCTAAATTCAAAGTCCAAATCAACAACCATCCAGTAGATAATCCAATTAGGAAGGGCTGAAGAAGAACCTATTTGGTGTAGTTAGTTTGTTCGATTCATTGCTTGAGATTAACAAAGTATTAATGCTGTGACAGCTTGATCCAAGATGTTGCACACTGTAAAGTTGTTCAATGGCCGTTTCAGCGGTTCCTTTTTGCTGGTTAGTAAACTGACGGAGGTCTACGCATATACAAAAGATACTCTGACACAGCCAAACAGCACCTGATGAGACACAAATGATACTCTTACCAAAAACCAATTCTGAGACAAAAAAATCAGTTTTGATCAAAAAACGGGTCTTTAAATACCCCGTGGACACTCGAAGTCAAATGTACAGTAAAATCAAATGACGCGAACAAACATCAACACCGCATGAACCATGAACCTCTCAACCTTGCTCTTCCTAACAATATCATCCCTCACCCCCCCAGCATCAGCCTTCACCCCCCAATCACACCTAAACCTCCTCCGTTCAACACACCCCCCAAAAATCATACCGCCATCACCACCAAAACCCACCACCAAAATCACAACACATAATCGTCTCCCATCATCAACCGCCCTCCCCTCATTCTTCGGCCTAGGCCCCTCAGAACTAATCCTAATAGCCCTAGCGGGGATAATAGTCGTCGGCCCTACGAAACTATCCGAAATGAGTCGACAGGCTGGTGAGGTGGCGGGTAAGTCCAAAGACGGGATGGCTGATTTACCCGATCAGTGGAAGGCTATACCGGAGGAATTTCGAAAGGGGGTGGAGGAGGGAGAGATTGAGGCTAGGGGACGGAAGGCTAAGGTTATGGAGGAGGTTGATGATTGATGGGGGGTGAGTTTGTTTTGTTGTTGGGTCGTTTTTTGCGTTTGCTTCTGATAAAGATTTGTTGCGATCTTTCTTAACTGGGAGTGTGAAAGTTGCTTTCAGTGATTACATAATATGCATGGTACAGAAATGTGTCAAGTTGGAATATTCGCTAGATAAATTGTAGTACCAACCTCAGACACTTTACTCATGTTTGTTGATGGTGGGTAGAGTCACAGAGGTTCTGGACATTTGTTTTCACATCTGTTGTTAGCTGATGTTATTTATTTATTCATTTATTTATTTATTCATGTTATCATTAGCCCATCTTAACCTATCTATTTTGATCGCCTTTAGACCAAAACTCCAGCTTCCAAGCATATCAAAGGTGCGTCCCAAAAATAACACACCAAGACCATAAACACAACCATGCAATAGTCAGGGTATTCACGCCTCCCCCATGCTGAAATATCCGTTACATTCATGGAATAATGATTACAAACTCTTCCAAGGGACTTGCTGATTTCTTTCTCCCACCGTTCTGGTGGGAGATGCTGGAATTATTGTCTCTGGGTTCTACTCGTTTTGAGTTTGGACCATTTTAGTGTTTGTACTTTGATGGGTTGACCCTGAGAGTTGATGATGGACTTTTTCTGTGTTTTTCATCGTAGTGGGTTGATCTACATTCACCTGACATTTTATTGTTTTATCTTACTAGATGTGTAGGTGATGTTCATCCTTTATTCGTGTGCCTACCGGCCAAATGCTACTAGGCCTACGTGTCACGACCTATGAACAACACTCAAATGTAAGTCATTCAGTTACTGATATGAACGGGGGATACCTCTGAATCGTTAGACTTGTCGATAATTCGATTCAATCATTCGCACCCCAAAATTTATCTGCTTGTTTGACAGACTGATTGATGTTCCTTTGTGCATTAATCTTGCTTAGCTTACGAGCTAAATCCCTTTCTTGTCTTCTTTTAGACTTATGGAATCACAGTCAACTGTAAGTGCCATCTTAAATATACGGGTTTCACACTCTGTTGCATTACGTCCCCAGGACCATGATATGTATCAATTTTTTCGAACCCAATAGTAAATTGTTGGACAGTGTTTCTAGTCTCCATGATTTTTTGTTTGTAGATGACTGTTGAAGCATTTCTGTCTAAATCTTCTTCGTTTGATTTTTAGACGTGCTTATGAAAAGGGGAACAAATGTCAGTAATTTTGGCGGATGCATTGGTGAGAAGATGATCTTTATGAGGTGGTGCGTTTGGTTATGCTCTTAAGTGTTATTTAAAAGGCTACATTTGACTACCCCCCTTATCCTACTTTTGGATTAAATTCAAATTTAGTTTTAATTTTCCTCAGTCAGAGTTGATGGATTTATCGGCGGAATGCAGGCTGATGGGTCTTTCAGAGAATCCTTGACGGCTGTGCCAAACATGGAAATTAAGGAAGAGACTGTGCTAACTTGTCATGGCAGGCCCGCTGCGAGACCCCTAGCTCCATCTTAAATCACTGACAATCACCAAAATGACTGAGAACAATAGAAACAGCCATCAAATCGAGCACATCATTGGCGTTGCAGGAGACGCTGGCTTTTGCGTCCTCGACAAAGAGATTGCATATGCAGCTGCCCAGCGAGTTATTATTCACGACGTCGATAGGCACTCCCAGCGTTTCATTAACAAAGATGTTGGATGCATCGCAACCAATCACTCATGCAGTCTTCTCGCTGTAGCACCTAAAGGATCAGGCAAAGTTGAACTCTATGATACAGCATCGCTGCGGCTCAAAACAAAGCTAGTTCATCTTGCTCCGACTTCTGACGTTTATCATATATCATTCGCAAAGGATTCATCGGTCATATTGACTCTCGCAAAATCTCCTGAATGTGCAATGACATTGTGGACAATGAGTAAAAAGACAGCTGACGTTGCCGCTACAATGAAACTCTCTTCTGCTTTTGATGGTGAGGTCTTGCAAGCTGATGTATGTCCAGCAAACAGTAGCGTGCTAAGTGTGCTTGGGAAAAACGAGATTCAGATGTTTCGGCCTTCTACCAAGATGAATTCTCGATTCATACCGCTTCCATTGAGTGCTGAGGCCAATACACACGAGTACACGACACAATGCTGGCTGCAATCTGGCGATCTCATCGTTGGAACGGCGAGTGAAAGAGTTATTGTGTTTGGAGAAAACAGGGAAGTGAAACAAGTTGTTGGGACGAAAGCCTCAGGAGCACACTGCATCGTGGGTTGCCCAAATGGATTCGCCGTGGGATGCAATGATGGCTCCTTTGTATTATTTCGTCAAGCAAGCAAAGATGATGAGGCGTTTACAATGGCTAACTCCATTGATTTTCCTGGCAAGGACCCGATCATCTCTTTGGGCCTGATAAAGTTGGCAAGGGAGGGCGACAACAATACACTCTCTGTAATCTGTCTCACTGAGACCAACGAGGTCATTCGATTTCCTTTGCTCGAATTCGACGACTTAACAACTATCGTTCCGTCGCTCAACACAAAAAGAAGTGACATGAAACATCTCATTCCTCAATTTGGTTCATTGTTTGTCGACTCATGCTCATGGCTACCACTTATTGCAATTGGTGGCTATGATGGTAACTGTCGAATCTTAAACCACCAGAACAAACAGGTTCAAGTATCGCACAATTTTGGAGACCCCATTACTGGTGTATCACTACATCCCAATGGAAAGTATGTCTTACTCAGCACATCAAAGCAGGTCTGTTTGTGCTCCATTCATGAAACAAGGATGAGCGTGTTGTGGCATGCGGATCTTCCGAATGCCTCCATTGTCAAGTTTTCACCCGGCGGTGACAAGTTTGGTATCGCAACGGCTACAATCTTGCAAGTCCATAACTTTCATTCAAATGAATATTCAAACATTGCTACATTGCGAGGCCATTCCAAGCCAATTGCAACATTTGAATTTGCTCCTTACAAGGATGAATCATGTACTGTTGGCGTGGATTCTGTTGTGTGCCTGTGGGATTGTCGAAAAGGTGTAGTTATCAAGAGAACAAATCTGCTGTGCCCTGCTGCTTTATCAGCATGTATCGACTGGAACGAAAGGACAGCTTACGCCATGACTGCTGATTGCTTTCTCAAGAAAGTTTCGTTGGACGAAGGCATCATTGAAATCGAAGCAAAGTGTGACATTGATGACAAGCTTTTGACAGCATTGCCTTCGGGCAAGTTACTGGTTTCTTCAAACGATGGTATTGTCGGGACACTTTGCTTTGAAGATAGCAGTTTGGTCAGCAAGCGTCTATCTAACTGTGGACTTGTGACTTCCGCGGCTTACAACAGCAATGGTCAAGGTCTATTGATTGCTGGTGGCGGTTGCCTAACTATGGCAAGCATTTGCGAGGAAGCATCAGCTGTTCGTTCAAACTACTGCCCGTTCAACGACATTTTTATAACGTCTCGTGAAGAATTAGCATCCGTCGACGACAAAATTAAAGCAATAGAGGATAAGCTTGGGTCAACGAAAGAAGATCACGTTTCAAGGCTAAAAGCATTGGAATCTGAGGCTGATTGCACAATGAAACAGTTAAATATTGTCCACCAGGACATAGTTAAAGATATTCAAGCCGAGTCATCTCGTATCCGGGAAGAAATTGACTTGCTTAAAGAGCGCATTGACCTCAAATTGAACGAGCTCAAGGCACAACATGATGATAACATGTCATCCGTCATTGTCGAATCAGAGAAGAAAATATCAAAAGAAAAAGACAATACTGCCACATTCGAAGGCAGATGCGATGAATTGAGACAGGTATTTGATGCCGAGATGGCCAAAATGAAAGAACTACATGATCACCAAATCGAACTTGAACAAGGTCAATTCAATCAGCAGATGGAGATGGTGCAGCAAATGGAGAAAGAGACAAAATCATGTATAGATTCCATCAGGCTTCAGGTCGGCGAGAAGGAACGATTGATGGATGAAGATGCCGAAAGAGAAATTGCAGAGCTTTGGTTGGCCCACCATAAGAAGCTTAAAAACTTGAGGCGATCCAAGCAATTGCTTCTCAATGAGGTATGATCTTGACTGATAGCTTGCATGGATTGCAATTAAACCACCCTATCTACCCTCATTCTTAAATCTTGCACAGAAATCATTGCTGCAGAGGCAATATAATGCAATGCTATATGACCTTACCGAGCTACAAGAACAAATTTCATCGCAAGAAGAACTCCACCGCGAAACTGTAGCGGCAATAACAACGTTGGACGATAATATCAAGTTATACACCGATGAAATTATAGAGAAAGACCAATACATTGTTAAAACAGAACATGACATGAGTATGCTCTCCCAAGCCAACTTAGAGGATGAGCAACAGAATGCTGATATAATCAAGGAAAGAAAGGGCACCGAGGATGAAATGAAACCTTTCATGGAGGAGGTACAAGCCAAGAAATCTGAAGCCATTGAGCTGACAAAGCAAATAAAGGCAGACTCAAACACTTTGAGCCACCTCAATGTTGATTTGGACTGTGCCAAAACTAAACTGAAGCAGGCAAAGCAACAGCTTGCCAGCTTGACCAACACATGCTTGGAAAAGGAGAGCCTGATTGCATCATTAGATAGCAAACTGTTTTCTGGGACCGGATCAGCATTGAGCTGCATGAATGACCACCAACTGTTGAAAACATGTCTCAGGTCACTATTTGATGAATATCTTGATGACAAACAACGTAGGCAAACCAAGTCTCAGACAGAAATGCTATTGTCTCTCGAGAAGAAAGTTGACACAATGAAAAAGACCATGGAACGAAAAAGATCGACACACGCCAAAGATATGAAGCGACTAAAGAGAGAGCATGGTGTGCTGGTGAAGGAGCTAGGGGAGTCAAAAATCCTGGCAAATACATCAAATGTGATGATCACAGACAATGTGAAGGAGAAAATCTGAGGATAACATGTCTTTGAGCCCATGCTTTTAGATACGTGATGGAAATTGTTCTAATACTTTACAAATAATGCACAGTACATTTGTCAGCAGTCATTTTGTGTCATTTGTCTTGCTTTTAAAACAGTAGTTATTCTTTTTGCTTTGCAGTACATCTAGTCTAAATACATCAGACAGGGACCTGCTGCACATGTGCCAACATCTCTGAAATCATGTTTGGTGCCAGATGTTGTCTAGTAGTAGTTGTTTTAGATACGTTGATGGAAATTGTTGGAATACATACTTAACAAATGATCACTAAAACGTGCAGTCCTTTTGTGTCATGTGCCTTGCCTTTAAAACAGAAGTAATTCTTGTTGTATTGCATCTACACCCAGTCTAAATGCTTAAGACATGCTTCTACCATCCTGCTATTCTAAGGTCAATAATTGGGACCTTCTGCACATGTGCCAACATCTCTGAAATCATTTTCAATATCAGATGTTGTTTGGCGATAGGTAAAGCGTAAATCTGAACACCGAGATTAATCAAATAAAAACCTTGGCACCAAATATACTGGGTATGGTCTTCAAGGCTCATGAAACAGAAGCCATGGTGAGGGACTTCAGCAAATATGGGAATGGTATGAAAATCCAGACTACAACTGTAGGGAGACAACCAATGCAAGGGTCACAATTTGATAATCAACCTAACACAATTCCAGAACTATGAACAGAAAGATCGTAAATTCTGTTTAGAACTTCAATAGCAATGTCAATGAGATGTGATGTCCAACTATAATGACAAAGAGAAGAGCACATAGGAGGGAATCAAGATTATACAGGTAAATAGAATTTGTGTGACTGAAATCTCCAGGAGAAGCAAAGCAAGACAAAGTAAAAGTTGATAAGTTAACAATTATTCACATAGATACTAATACTTGACACCCACTTAGGAGATTCATCAATCATTACTTAGTACTTCCCTAATTCACGCAATAAACACAATTCTTTTTGCAAAACTTTCAACACCAACAATTTAAAAAGATGCCATTTAAATGTCATACAGTGTGAGAGGTGACTCCTTAATAATTAGATTGTGATTACATCCAAGTTTTGTTCCCAGCACCCTTCAGGGTAAGCCCCTTCACCAGATTTTCACAATGAATACAGATTGGTTCACTCAGTGCCAAAGTTCCAACATAAAACAACTCTGCACAAAACACATTGATTATTTGCAAAGATCACATGTTTCCCACTGAACACGATGAAATGATGTGTAATTGAAACATCACCATCAAATTCCATCATCGTGATCAATAAAGCCAGCATAAGACACAACCATCAATTGAAAGCTACAGATTAGTGTTGTGTACTCAGAATGATTGAGAAGGACCCAATTTGCTGCAAACCAACTCGAAGGTCACTGTTGCTTTTGGCACACGGTGATGAAATGGGTGGCGTAAAAAGTTTTTTGATGTATCAAGCAAAACAGTGTATCAATCATGATTGATCTAGAGAACTGGATGTCATCATATATCAAGCCAACTATCTTGAGTGAGAGGGGAGTTTTTCTGGGAGAAAAAACAACAACACATGCCAGCTGCTGCATCAAGGGGTGGTGGCTTAAATTAAAGTTGTTTAATCAGCGGAGCTATAAACTTGGCTGCCTCTAAAACTATTTGTTGAGGCTATTTGGCAATTCCACCCACAAATAATCTTCTCTGAGTGAAGATTTTTTACTGTTAATCCTACACCAATTCACAACCACAAAGCTTGATCACAAGAGTAGAAAGATATGTTGGGATTTGAATGGCAAAAGAAAATATACAAAATATGAATAGTTTTTCATCATAATACACAACAGGATTTACCTTTTCCTTACAACTGGGGTTCCACAAGACGGCCCCATGTGGATGGAAGGGTACAATCTGGGTCAAAAGAAGATGCAAATTTAATGATATTCCTGAAGAGGAACCACCAAAGGCACTTGGGATTGTTCGTAAATTCTCGAATATGTCCTAAAATTTCTTGTTTACACACACGTGCTCTATTTCACACAAGGTAATACAACACTCGGAAATTTTTTGAGAGTGACTATCAGATAAGGCCAGAGCAACAGTTAACCATAGAAACTAAGAAAGAAAAAACATTTCAATAGTGAAGAAACAATTGGAAGTGCTCGAAGTGGCTTAATTTGCGAGTGACACATTTTTCAATTAAGGGGGCCCCCAGTCTTCGAAAAATGCTATGTACAATATTTAATATTTGATTTTGGACATAGAATTCAAATAAAAATATAGTAGAAATGAAGGACAACAACTTTTTGTCTGAAATATACAAATAAGGGAATGAAACAATGAGAAGCTGTGTAGACTGGCGGCAACAGATGAACTGAAGGAAGAAAATACCCATAACTTGCCATACCTCAACTCTGACTTTATTAGCCTTTTATCAAAATTGCAAATTTTAACTCTGGCTTTTTAGCCGTTGTCCTCATCTGAGATTTCAACTACTGCTTCTTTAGATTTTTTATCAAATTGTAAACACCAAAATTCCTGAGATTGCATTCTAAAAAATGTTTGCAAATGCAAACTGATGCCCCAGGACATATTGTTTTACTTATAATAATCCAATTTAAGTTGTTCAATGATCATGTAAAGCTTTTGAAAGATCAGATCTCACTTTAAAATAGATGTTGCCTCCTCAACCACATCTACAGCAGATAATATTTGCTTATGTTAGACCAATTCAAGTAATTCTAGGAAAGAATAAAATAATTATTTCCAGGCTACAGCAGATAATGTTTACTTGTGTTAGACAAGACCACATACACTTCTAGGAAAGAATCAAATAAAATCTGTGTCTTCTTGCTCTTGCTACTATGTTACAATATTAAAATGATTATGCAACACTCCAGTTGTCTCTGCAGACATCACTTTTCCATTAGTTTCAGCCTTGTGCAATGAGAAATTAGCACTTGGACCACTCACTCCATTCTCTCCACTGAAACCATCACTTTCCTCTTGTTTAGAATAATACCCAAAATAATCAGCAGCATCCAATGCCACCAAACAACTCTCTCTAACTACCACATCATCATCTTCCAAAAACTGCTTCAAAACCTCCTCACACTCACCCCAACGTTCCTCTATCGCACCCAAGGCCTCAGCACTTTCATGCCTTACCATTTTATGTTCCCCTACTCTTTTTAATGAAGTAGATAGATATTCTACACTCGAGGGATGTTGCATCTGACCCAAAACATAAGCCACTTCATGTCTTAATAGTGCTGATGATGAGTCAGAAACTAGTGCTTGACCTAATTGATGAACAGCATCTTCTCCACCTCGATTTCGTAGTGAAAACATGGCTCTAAACCGTTCAAATAATGGAGCGTCTGCATCGCTTAATATTTCTCCAATTTTTTTCGTGTTCAACTGTTCATGTGCAGGATGAGCCGGTGCTGGATCATGCGATGAATAAGGACTCAACATGCACGCACAGACTGCCGGTGCATTCTCATCTCCCTCCGTCCCACCGTTATTTTTCCATTTGATAAACTCCAGAGCTAGACGACAAGTCTCCCCTACTTCAATTGATGCATCAGTTGAACATGATTGTAAAGTAAAAATGCTGGAGGGAGATCCAATGGCTCCGAGTGCCTCGGCGCATTCGTGTCGGACCATAATGTCGTCCTTTTCAGATAGCAGAGTGTCTTCTAGTGCTGGGATGGCGCGATGATCACGCATTTGGCCGAGAACGTAGGCGAATTCATGTCTTAATAGAGCTCCGTGAGATGGGTTTTGGAGTTGTTCGCAGAGCGTGTTGATAATGAGAGCTTCATCAATAGTTGTTTCAGTTGGGTCATTTTGTGTATTGTTGTTGCGTTGTACATCATCAAACAGTTGACGTAGGAAGTAGGTTGCCCTCATGCGCATTCCAATTGGGGTGCTGGAATCAGATAGGGTTGATTGGAGGGTGGCGAATGGAGGTGTTTCAAACGCCATAGTTTGGCTCTTGTGTGGGTGGTGGTGGCAGAAAAGGTGGTAGGTTGAGGTTGTTGAGGTTTTGGTTGTGGTTGTGGTTGTGGTCTTGGGGGGGTGGGGTGGGTGGTGGGCGTGCGTAGGTTGTGATAGGTTGTGGTCTGACCTTAGTTTACGTTTGACTTTGAATAACCACCTCAAGTTGATTTCATATGGTAAGGTAGCTCAATTACAATAAACATATTGGACATTCGAAGCCAAACGTACAGAACGATTGAGTTACCTATAAAAGTTGTTGAATATGTTAGAATGCTTCGTAAATCATTTCGACACTCTTGGACACTCACAAGGTAAATCATAATGACAATCGAACTCAATCGAAAAGAAGCCAGAAGGCTCAAGCAGGCACCCACACCTACACGATGACCATGACCCCACAATCGTAGGTACTTCTGAAGAAGAGAAGGGGCTTGACGA
>JALLAY010001354.1:0-10667 GCA_036939635.1 Cyclotella baltica | reverse complement strand
AACGGCTTCGTACCAACGGCGTTTTGTGCGTGATCGTCAATCAATCGGCATGAAATGCCAATAGATTTAACTCATATTAATTGCACTACTTTATACCGTATGCAATGTCAGCGCTATGTTTAGCAATAATAGGTGGAAGAATGTTTCATCAGCACTGCCACAGCAGGGGCACCGGTCAGTTTCGGCCCCGTGGTGCTTCCAATTATGGCCAACTAGAAGCCATCCAGAGAGGAGTTTCAACGTTCTTGCCTGGCTCCACCTCTAAGTGCCTCTGACGGGTCCTATTACAGTGTAATCAATCTCCTGTACCACACTATTTGGTATTCGTAGTTGCTTTGCAGTGAATTCATTCAATGACTCATCAACAAATGCCTCTTGAATTTCAACATCTGGGTGTGTTGTTGTCCATCGTTTGCCGATCTTTGGCATACATCTGGAGCCTGTCAATAATGTGAATGGTTCATCCGACTCGCTTGAGTTAGCCAGTTCTCCTGCGCATCGCTCTATGTATGTCATTTCAGACCATGATTGTATACGCTCACCGTGCCCTTGCACATGTGCAAACTCAAATTCTATTTCTGTTTCTTCCAACAGTTTCGCACTACATCCATATCAAGCTTCATTGGCTGTCAAGGGTGCTGGATCTCTGCTAGTATTACATCCAAGGCCGATTTGCAATTGCAGTGGCATTTAATCTTTTTGGCCGTGAGGAATTATTTTATCACGTCCAGTATCGCTCTATACAGTCCCATCAGCTCCTGCCGGTTTGAATACTCTATACTTTATAATTGAAACATCAAACAGACTATCTCTATTTATCATAAAACTACACCTTTATCTTACTATCACAATATCTCTAGTGTCTTTTTGTTGTACCTGGTAAAAGAACTTACAATTGAATAGTTCTGTGAAATTGTATCACATATTATCTGTCCACACATAAAGGCACCAAATTAAATTCATTGAAAAAAATCCAAATCAAGATGTTGAACATGTAGTGCACTAGAAAGAGTTTTGTTATGAAATTAATTATGCAAAGACAAGGATCATACAGTCATCAAACAAACTCATCATTTTTTTAATGCATGGGGCTTGGATTTGGCTGGGAACATGGCTTTGGCAGTTGAAAGAGCCTGCTCTACAAAAGAGAGGAGGGTGCCACTGTCTAGCTCCTCAAACTTGATGGATTCATTGATTCTGTACCCAGCCTGAATGGATATGAAGCACTTGCAAAGAACGACAACTTGAATGATCGGTCCATGTTGACACATGTGTTGTACAATTTCTTTTGGGGTAGAGTTTAATCGGAGGAACAATGCATGTGACTGTTTGAAGTCTGCTTCCAATACAGATCTCCAGGTTGCATCAACTACCTTTTGCTTCAGGGCTACCAAGTCATGAAGGATTAACTTTGACAACGCATCATTCGCAGTACGCTTAACTTGGGCTAAGAATCCACTGGTCTTGAGAAGAGACTGTTTGTTATGCCTCCCTGGATCACCACCAGAGACAGCAGCACTAGCTTCGTAAAACCCTGGGAAGTCTTGAGCACAGGAAGTTGTGTATGCAAGCAAAGCTTCAATATTGGTCTTCTGTTTCCGCACGACCATGCAATCAATATATGATTTTATATACTTCAACCTGAGATAGTCATACTTGCGGACAAGATCATTCAAAACTTCAAAAGGAGGAGGTGTTGTTGAAGTTGTAACCCACACAGCACATAGTTGAGTCCTTTTTTTGTCAAAAAGACTTTCCATAGCCAATGCAGCGTTTTTCTCACATGACCCGGCTTCAATGCATGGTAGATTTGTGCCATCTAAAGACGGGATGGGTACTTTACATCCGGAACCAAGTACATAACTCTCTGGATCATGGAAGAGCGGGGCCCAGTTGTAAGCTTGAGCTACGCGATACGCTGCACGGTGAAATTTTGGCTCATCAATGCGGCACTGCAGCAGGGCTTTAAGACAGTTCACAAAAGCATCCCAAACTTGGTTTCTAAGAGGAATCAAGGTCCTCGCATCTTTAGCATCACCAAACCAACCTACAGATGAAATACGAAGTGCCTCAGACCAGGCATTTTCTCGCTCCTCTTCCACAGCCTGCATAGAGTTGAGTAGAGCTTTCCACCTACATGCATGAATCCGATATACCACTTCTAATGAGCCATGAGAGCTTCCACCAGTGTCACAACTTTTTCTACCTCCAGTTGATTGTTCTTTTGTTTGAGCATCGGAGAGAGCAACAGAATATGTTTGCAACGCAGACTTGAGTGTTGTCTCATAACATCGTTCTGATGAATGAGCAAATACTTCATGACGAAGAGTCGAGGCAATCTTCTCGTAGCATTTGCCGGCCATGAACTGGTTTTCCCACAATACAGTTTCACACTTGCACTTAAAATCATTACCAGATGATAATTCAACTGCTTCTTCAAAGAAAAACTTGGCATGCTGTTAAGGTACATGGGCAAAGATCAAACAAGTAGTGCTGTAAGGAAACCAAAACACGAAGAATGAGTATCAACATAAAACATCACTGTACCTGAGCAATTTCTCGCTTCTCATGCGCCATCATTGGTAGTATTGGATAACCATAACTTGTGCTGCCAACTAAATCGCCATACAACGCTGTCCCAATATCCTCACAGACTTCTGAAGGGTGCATATCAACATTGTCTTTCATCTTGGCCAAAAATCTAGCAACAAGCAGAGCCCTCAATTTCATTTTCCGAAGTGCTAACACAAACATTCCCGCCCAGTCTTTTGCCCAAGCTACCAAGTTGCCCTCGTCAAATTTTAACTGAAGTTCATTCAGCTTGGAACACTGGAAGGTATTGTCTGTGTCTAGCTTTGACTCGATATCTTTTGAACATGCTTGAATTGATGCTATGGAGGCCCATTGATATTTCATATAGAGTGACAAATCTCCAAGGAAAGGGATCCAGTTAGCCCGAGATGTCTTAAATTCATCAAGTTGGCTCTTTTTCAAATCATCTAGAGACATGGTAGAAGGTGATGATCTTATAGAGCTCGGCATGGGGCGAAATTCAGCAGGGTTGAACGTTTCATTGATTGAAACGATCCTGTCACAAATGATATCAGCTTTGAACCCAAGAGTTTCACTCAGTACTACCCATCCTTCGATATTTGCGGGATTGTTTGACAGATCATCCAAGACTACACGGAATTTGTTGTACAAAGCAAGCTCATGACTTCTTGTCAACTCTCTTTCTTCTGACAAACAATCTTCGTCATCGCCAGACTTTTGAGTAGAATCAAGATGAGTGATACTGCCTTTAGCCAGCTCTGCTGAGACCAATTCTCTGAGAACGTCTGATTCGCTTTCAGATTTAGGTTGGTCTTCTTGACATTCATTAAGAACCCATTGAGGGAAATTTGTAGGCATGTCTGCTGTGCAGTTGCTTAATGGTAAATCAATATTAGAATTGAAGAGAAAGCCCCTAATAGCTGACCCAACTTTTGTCTCAAGAGGTGGTGGAAGGGTTTTATCTATTAGTTCCAGTGCCCTCACAGGTAATCGACGGTTACGGTTATTTTGATACAAACGTCGTATGCAACGGAATAGCTGAGCAGCAGCTTTAATTGATTCTGGTAGATGGGATGTATTGATTGAAGCATCGGATGTTAATTGGTTTTGACCGACAACTGAAAAACCATAGACATGTCGATAAGCCGATGCAAGGATGCTATCAAGCATAATCCCGCAAGATCGTGTGCCGTACGGATACTCTTCATCCCACACATCTTCTGAGAAAAGGTTAAAGAGGCAATCTGATATATTGGACAAAGTTCGAATGGCAACCAATGCAAGAAAGGGTCCATTGCGGTATGAGGGGCTCATAAATTGTGCGCATTCATGAAAGGCAGCCTTTTCTCCTATCGAGTAAACGAGAGATATGCACTGAACTGCCTGATAGAGCTTTCTCAAATTCAACCTGCTGTCTTCATTTGAAGGATCGTCGTCTTCTTCGAGAAAGGCGCCGTTGAAACTGGCATCAGAGTCAAAGTAGTCCGAAAAGCTATCACTTTTAATATTCTCATCTGGGACAGTGTTGAGTCCATTGTTGGCAACAGATAAACCAAATGAGCCACAGAAGGAGATGATTGCAGCAGCTATTGGTCTGAGAAGCCGAGGACGAACACCATCTGTTTTATCTGTAACATTCGCCTGGTTAATATGTTTCCAAAACCAAAGCATGCTCTCAGTGAGCCTCACCATCGGCGACAACAAATTGTCAGTCTTGATAAGTGCTTCAATCAGAGGAGATAAGATCAATGTTCCATCAGGAGTTATTGTTGATGGTTCAAGAGACAAACATTCAGCCAGTTCGTTTGCGATGTGAGCCACCAAATCAGCAGCGATTGTTATTTGTAGTTGCCACGATTTTGTCCTTTTGTCTTTATCAGAAAGAAAGCCTGTGAACTCCTCTCTTATGCCAACAAACGACTTTGAAAGAGCTGCAAAGTAAACATTCTCAATCTCCACAATGGGCAAGTGGGATTCGTCTTTTCTTGCCCTCAAAGCTCCTAAAAACTGCGATAGTGACTGGATGAGATGAAATTGAACCAGTGATAGACTGTCAACGGCCACGAAATTCATTGATTCGTATGTTATGTCTCGCAATACATCCCATAAGTCAAACTTTTCTAAACTCAACTCTGGAATGCTGATGAGATGAGTAATTTTGTCCATGAAGAAGTTTGCAACTGCCAATATCTGGTCATCTTGTCGAGTCTTCTGTAAATCTACCTCCGTCTCGCTAGTATTTCTTTTCGCAACACTATCGACAATTTCCACAAGTATACGAGAACACATTTGAAGCGCAGCTAGAGTGAGCTGGGCGAAAACAACCACAAGGGAAGCAACATGAACATGCTCGCCAGACGCAAAGAGAGATGATGTCAATACTTGGATTATTGATGGACGTGAAGATCCTGCTGAAGCAATACATGATAAGCTTGCATCTTTGGAAGACGGAACACAATTCCAAAGTGTTTCTCCCCAATAAAACTCTCCGATCCAATCACGTGCACTTGTATTTGATTCAGGAGTGGGCCTTGTCTGCTTCAGTTGATCGTGGTGATGAACCATAAAATCATTAACAATATCAACAAAGTTGCCCTTGGAAATTTCGTTTCCCTTGCAATACCAATCAAATAGCTCAGTTCCGATTGATAACAACTTTGCTATGTTATCTGAAGACAATTCACTTTGAGCGGATTGTCTAATGGTAAGAAATTCACTTCGTGCCCGGGAAACAACTGATGAAGACTGTAGCTCTTCCAAATGAGTTGAAAGCGTCTCAACCGAAAGCATGGCCCATTGATTCCCTTCGCGGTGAGAGGATTGAAGATGTGGAGTCTGTATTTGAATGCCTGATTGAGAATTAGTAGAATCAGCAATGAAGAGACATTTGAGGCTTTTATTCAAGAATTCCATTCCTAGACGTTCTCCATCGGCCGAAACATCAGTATCATTGCTACAGCGACTCAACCAAAAGTAATACTGGGATGCAAGCCAATAGGCCCTGCATTCCAACTCGATTGCCAACCGCGTATGCTTGTCTGCTTTTTCTACATGAGAAACGTATGAAGTAAATTTTAGTATTGTTGGAACAGAAGAAGCAAGTGCTTGAGCATCGTTCAGATCATCACGTTTCGTGACTCTTGTCAGTCGTAGCTCGGCAACCAACAAATTGACGGCAAGTGTTCGCATGATAGATTCTATGTTCATGCCATCAGATTGTATCTCTTCAATTCCGTACCAAACAAAATCTGGACTGGAATCCAACAAAGAGCCTCCCTTTCCAGTTGTAATGAGGTCAAAGCCTAATACCAAGTAAATAAGTGAGAATTGGAGCACAGACCCAGACTCATACTCATGGACAAATCAATTTCACTCACAATCTAAAACACAACTTGTAAGGTCGCCTTTGCTGTGCCCAAAAACAGCTGCTGGATGCATTGCAACATGCACCAAAAAGAGCTCAAGAAAATGCCTCGGACCAGAATTATTCTTGCTGAAACGACCAATAAATGATTCAAGTGAAGCTGACGTCTCAGCAATTGATAGATTCATCTGTTTGTCAACAGTAGAAGCAGTTTTAGCACCTTCCTTGTCAAGTGACTCAGCACAAGGTTTCAACACTGGCAAATTCTCCCAGTCAACTTCCGACTTTAACAACCTCGCATAAATTGGGTTTTGGGGCGTACACGACAATGTCCCAGCCAAGAAGCAATACTCAACACTCGATCTTTTGGCCTGGCGCTCTGTTTCTTTTTCAGATGATAGCATTTGTGACCGTACACGTTTTGATACCCTTTCTCCTGGGATAATGAAGTCTCGGTGTGACTTGGAACTTGCTCGTTTTGATCTGGGTGGAGATTTAGACGGTGGAGCTGTAGCATTGCTATCTGCTTTGGTATTTACATTTGCTGTTCTGTTTTCATACGAGATTTCGCCTGGTCCATCAGTACTTGTGTTTGGTTGTTCATTTATAGGTGCAGTGGAAGGTTCAGCTTGTTCCCTGTTAGTGTCTTCTGCTGTTGTTACGTCGGGAACTTTTGCGTCTGAATTTCGCTGATTGTCAATGCTGGTCATAGCCAAATCAATATCAGATGGAAGAGTTTTGCATGTGCAAGCCAGACTCTTGACATCTCTAGAGTCTAGAATCGATTGAGTAGAATGCAAAGTGTTAGAGGAAGATGATAAAGATGAAAAGGTCTAACCTCTCTCGATAAACTCACCTGTGCCAAGAAACTGACAAATGCTCCCAAGAGCACCGCGTGAAAGACACAAAACGGGTGATATTCGAACATCCATCAAAGGAGATCCAAACTCATAGTCTTCAGGTGTCTTGCAATTCGTAGACCAAACATGCTCCACCGGACCCAAAGACCGACCATACCCCGCCCCCTCCTCACAAGCCCTAATCAATATCCTCCCCAAAGTAGACCACGAATACCTTGGCAAATGAATGACAAGCTCAATAGGCTCTCCCTGTCTATCATCTGCTTCCTCTGAGACTTGACAATTCATCTCATCCCACCTCTCCATCTCACGCCAAGCCCTCATCAACATTCTATTCGGCGGGACACCCTTTGGAAGTGAATTCAATCCACGTTGCAATGCCAACCGTTCCAAAGATCGGTACGACTGTGGCTTCCACTCTGCAGTTGAAGTTCCCACAGCCTTGGGGAAATCAACAACTCTTCCCAAAGACCGGGCGGTACAAGCCAACTTGAACCATAATGTAGGATCGGAAGAGTCTAATTCCGAAGCATCGCAGTAGCATGCCAATACCAGACGGAGGGTTTGTTCTCGTGATTCATCCCACAAACACAAAGATGTGTGCTCATGCACATCATTATCTATCGTGCCATCGCCATCTGCTCGAAGCTTCAAAGCCTGCAAACTCGAAACCGCCCTCCTATCCAATATATCCCCACAAAATTCACAACAGCATCCACACAGCAGTAAATCTGCATAATTCACAAGTGCCAGGTACGATATTTGCCTCACGGTGCTTTTATGCGCTACACTCATTTTTTGCCATTTTGTCAGTGTTGATTGTTTATATTCCACGTGGTTGACTGTGTGCCATGCTGATGATAGTTTGTCTAAGCAATCAACATGGGCATTGGATGCACTCTTTTTTGAAGAAGGAAGGAGAATGGGGGCGGTTACAATTGGATCATGCAAGAGGGATTGTTCTAGGGATGTACGTGCGGATTGGGCTACTTTTTGAATGGTTGTGAGTGCTTCTTTCAGTTTGTTTGATTCTTCGTCGGTTTCGTTGTCTACTTGCATGTCTTTTTCGGCATTGTCTTTGGCGGTCGTTTCATTGTCTTGAGAAACATCATTTTTCATGACATCATTTACAACGTTATTCGCCTCCAAACTGTCCAAATAAACCTGCCGACTCAAACGGTGCAAAGCCCCCACGGCCGCCATGGCAGAAGAATACGACGCAGTCAAGCGTGCCATGGTGGCTTCGGGTGTTTCTTCTCTCTTTTGCTTCTTCTTTTTTCGTCGTCTTTTCTTGACACGCGTCGGTGACGGAGGTTGGGTTTTTTGGACATTTTGGATGGATTCGGTGGTGGATTGTTCATTGGTTGATTCGGAGTCGTAGTCGCTGTCTTGGTGGTGGGAGGTTTTGTGGGGGGTGGAGTTGGCTGCTGCCCACATGGTTGGAAGAGGTTGGAAGTTGGAAGGATTTGCGATGATCGATGATCAATGAGATGAATTGAGGCGCTATCTAGTTTTTGTAGAAAACCACTTTTTTACACAGTAGACCACTTTTTTGAAAGCAGCCTTGGCTAAAGCTAAAAGTAAAAGGTTTGAGGATGAGGCTGCATCTTGAGCGGCCTGGGAAGAAGAGGAAGCAGCTGCATGAATGTCCAAGGCGGATGCATTGGCTAAAGAAGCAAACGAGCGAGTTGCTACTCTGGCGTTGGAAATACCAGAGAGGCTGCTAGTGTAGCTAACTCGGGTAGATGACGCTCTACTCGACACAGTGTCTCTTCCTCTGAGTCTGCTAATCGAGGCAGATATCAATCTAAGCAAAACAGCCAGTCTTCTGTGGCGCATGCTCCTGAACCCAAAACGATCAAAGCGTAAAAGCTCTTCTGATGTCTCAGTGGCAGCTCTTCTACCCACAAAGACGAGATGCCCGAAGTAGTAGCGGACATGAAAAAAGATTGCAAATGTAGGCATCAAGGAGGGTTTACAGGCTCTCCGCAAATTGTCAAGTGGTCATCATCAATCTCCATGTCGTCTTGGAGTTTGTATCTACCATGAGCTGGCCTTGTAGTGTCTGGTTCTTCAAAGAACCTGCCATTCTCATCATAGAACTCCATTGCTGCAAGCTCGTAGTCATCAGGGAACATCCTGCTCAAAACGACTGCAATCTCTGTAGTAGAGAAAGAGTGAAGCGGGGCATGGTGTTGACATGTGTTGCCACTGTGATGAAATTCATTGAACAAGTCCCACTCAAACTATGGTTGAGCACCTCTGTTGCCAATGAGCTCTTTATGGGCTTCCTCTGCAGAAGGAACTTCTGCACAGATAGGCACTTGATCATTGTTATCGTGTTATTCAAAGTAAACTTTGTCATCTTTTTTGATCAAAACAAATCACCTTCAGCCAATAGATCTCACACAGCATTCTTCCTACTGCTTAGAATGAATACTCCGTGAGTCTGAACACTGAAAACTTCTTCTTCTTTGTTGTACAATAGCTTGAGTGGCTCCGGAAGAACAATTTCATTGGAAGATGCATCAGTGAGTGCATTGGATGGCGTGGTGATAACAGTGTTGGAAGGCATGGTTGCAATAGTGTTGGAAGGTGCAACAGCAAGCTCATTGGAGGGTGTGGTGACAAGAGTATTGGAAGGCACAACAGCAAGCTCATTGAAGGGTTTGGCTAAAAGAAGTGCAGTCGAGGTATGATTGCAATCGAAGTTTTAGTACTTCATAATATTGAGAACCTGGCGAGCAGTTAGGGCAGTTGGTAGTCCATTTCTCACTGCTTGCTTTGCCGCTTTGTACAACTTGGATGGTCATTGGTAACAATGAGGACTTTGCTTGCATCTACCTTCAGAAGCTTGGATGTATTGATGTGTTGAGCACCATTCAGTTTAGTTAGCTTGACCAAGTCTTCTTTGGTAGCTACATATGACAGGTTGGGGGTTGGGGTCCATATACATGTGCAGCTCAGCAAAGATGCCTCCTTGAGACTTCATGTCAGCTCTCAGCTGAAGAGCTTTGGAGAACCAGAATTCATTGTCATCAGTATCAGCTTCGTCGGTCTTGTAAGGATCCGGGTCCACTAGACAATGGCGGATTTGACACTCTTTGAGCCATTCAGCCGGCACAGGCCAAATTCCACTGGTCATTGCAGCAACAAACTTGACGCGATTGGTGGCAAACAAAACATAATCATTCGGAGACAAAGCAAGCATATTTGCTGAAGCAGCGTCAAATGTGATTGAAGCACCAAGTTTCCTAGCCGCCTGCAATCAATTGAATAAATAAAGCACAATATAATTAGTACACAATAGGCATGTATCATTTCAAATTGTATGTTTATGCTTCTCACCTGAACCAGTTTTCATTTTTCTCATTGCTGAACCCCGAAAAAGACAGACAGTATCCATGTAAGGGAGACGAAGATGCCAAAGACGAGGACACGCTCTTCTTTGGTGACCTGATAGTATTAGCACCAGGGACAATGGAAGCCTTCAAAGAAGTAGCCTGACGGCGAACGGCAGCTTGAGCTTGGGGAGAAAACTTCATCTTGGGTTTTATCTCTGTTTTGATTTATGATATGACTGACAGAGATGGGAGAAAAGAGCAGAGCCATATTCATGCTAGCTTGTTATTATTATTCGTGTGACCATTTCATCTACAATGACATGACTCTTTTTGCTGCGAAAAATAAGTCATGTGCAATGTAATCAAATTATGCAAATATTCGACTGATAGAAATGCTAACATGTGCAAAGTATTAAAATCAGTTGAAGTATCCGGCAAATTGAAGTCTCTCTTATAGAGATAGCTACTGCAGGTCTGATGGACAAGCCAAGGGGCTCCTGCCAACCAAAAACAGGATACTGGATAGACCAACAAAGATATCATCTC
>JALLAY010001353.1:0-10689 GCA_036939635.1 Cyclotella baltica | reverse complement strand
TTTAATCTAGATGTCACTTTTTTTTGTATTATTTTGTGACTCTCACAAAAAAATTTGAGAAATTTGTGAGTCACAGCCATCATATGCACCTCCACTGCCTCCGCATCGTCCTGCATGTTTTGGTCATTGTCGCCATTCCTATCTCGACAGGATACGACAATGGGCAGAAGGACCAGGACCAAACAATTGTATTATGAACACAAATCCACCTATATCAATAACATGGTAGAGGGAAGTAAGGGTGGGTGAGTGGGGTGATTCTCTCCATTAACCGGTCATCATTGTCGCCCCAACCCCACATCTCATTGCAACAACAGTTGCCGAGCAGCCAACCGTAACAACGCAAATCGCAAGATCCAAATTATGATACCAGGAGGAGAGAATACAAACAATTAATGCTTCACCTATTCATGCTTTGTGAGACAGTAATGATTTTCTAACAAAAGATTGAACTCAAAATTCTGATTCCAATGAAATTATGAGAATCACAAAGGAGTTGTGACTATCAATAAAAATTGTGCAAAAAAATGTGAGATTTTTTGTGATTTTCACAATTTTCTAGCAGTATTAAGTCAGGAGAATTCTTGGAAGAATGAATGTTCTAGTCATTCAGTGGATTAACAACCAAATACATTGGTTCAGGGAGCAAAAGTTTATGTATTGCTGCTGTTGGTTGTATCATACACCTCTTCCACGGCGGTCTTCTATGAATTAACTGCGGCAATGTGATAAAGACAACAGAGCCATTATATTGTTATGACTAATACGATGGTTCAGTAATGCTAGAAAATATGGGATTTTGTAGGGAAAGGTGAGATTTTGTGGTTAATGGATAATACTGTGTGTGTTGAGTAGCTGTTTTTTTTAATTATGAATGATTGTAAAAATTCATTTCGCCATGATGGCTGAGTGGGGATTTGCACAAAAATATCAGTTTGTTACAGTGGAATTGTAGTTCTGCTGTAATTGTGATGGGTTGTATTTCATATTTTTGGGAGACTCGCAGTGAAGGATTTTGTGAAAACATATTTTGATTTTTGTGAGATTTCTCAAAGAAGTGAAAAGGTCTGGCATAAGTAACCGTTTTTGGCATTTTTATCAATTCTCAAAAAGAGATACACATACATCAGAAAAGAAGAATTTTTGTCTTTGCTCATTAACCTTCTCACGGCACTTTTTCGGAGCGATTTTTATACCAAAGCTCATTTCGATCAAAAAAGAACAATCGCGAACCAATCAAAAATCATGTGCTTTTTTGCATGTGTTCCACAGCGATTTGTAACCGACCGAAAATGAGCGACATGAACCACATCACCATGGCCGCCCGATCAGTGCCGCCACTGAAATAGTACCTGTCATAACTTCATTGTCAATGAATGTCCTAAAGACACACCGTACTACTTTGGTCCTGATTTGCCCTGCGCTTATATCCAGTGGGCTTGTCTCCTTCTTCAAACTAACCTTTTCCATACACTAGTACATATTTCATATCAACTGGGCAAACATTTGTTCACATTCATTTGGTTCATTGGAAGATTTTGAAGACATTTTATTGCCTTTGCCCTGTGGTATTTGTGGGTGTAGATGTGGCTATAAATGTGATAAAAGTGATGCCTATGGCAGTAGCTTTTGCAGTTTTGGTGCCATTGAAGCTTGTTGTGGTAGTTTATGTAGTTGAGCTACAGCGGCAGCTCTGTCACGCAGTTCCTATCAATAGTGTCAAACAAGTATGAGCTTGATTGTTTCAGATGGCACGCTGAGAACAATACATACGAGCAAATTCTGCATCGGATTGAACTTTTTGAAATGCATGCCTCGCTGATACCTGCCTTTTGGACGAGCATGACAGCCGGGTTCATAGACATGTGTGGAAGCGGCATTTCAATACAGCGGTTATTTACCAGGTGAAGCATGATTTGGTCGACTATTTGTCAATGGTCAGAGGTCAATACGATGTGATGGAATGATCCCGGCGAGCCGTGCCAAAATATTCAACTAATCTAGCTCTGGTGTAAAAAGTGTTCCAAAAAGGGGGATTTTCAGGGTGCCGCGAGAAGGTTAATAAGATCAAGCGTAAACCCAGTTGTCACTTTTTGTCAAACTATGATGACTTGATTTTAGAATTGTGATTTCATTTTAGGGCATCAGTAAAAAATTGTAAAAATATCATTTCTCACAAAAATGTCAAAAATGTGAAAAAATCAAGAAAATTATGAGAAATTGTGAGTGGTGAAAGCTGATATTCCGCGAATTAATGTGGGAATAGAGAATTTGCGAGAAAAGGTGGGTTGCAGTACCATTATCGCGACTTTATCGATTATCGATCCATCGCATCGACCATGATGTTATCATTTGACATTTGGGTAATGATACAGCAGAACATCGTGAAACCATGAACATAAAACACGCCACTCCCCGCGATCGCACCGCAATAATAGTAGCAGAGATGGCTCGCTCAACATATAGATACAAATCTCTTTTCATCTTCCTCACAATTGCAATCTACGCCTCCCTCTCCATCTTCACGGATGGACCTCCCGGAATTCATTACTACTCTCGAATTCTTTCTAAAGATTTCATCAATGCAAATAAAAAATCAGAACCTGATGACATCATAGATGTCAAACCGTACACTCTGCGTGACGCCCTTAAAACACAATTAATATACAAATCTCAATTCGGTCTGGCAGTTATTGCCCCAACCACAAGTGATATCACTCTTTATTACCCCTCCAATACCAAATGGAAATCAGGCTGTCATAAACTCGTTCGGGCGTTTGAGGCTCTGTCTTCCACGTTAGGAGATATGGGTCTGAATCTGAATTCCACGCACGAAGTGATAATACCAATAAGTGCTGGCGATTCACCAGTCATCCACATGAATGAGTGTGTCACAAACGATCAATATCCATGCTTTGACTATTCATCACCAGTTTTGCAATTTGGAAGTGGTTTTAATAATCCTGTACTCCCCGGTGAAATTATTATGCCAATGCCTCAGGCTGATCATTTGGGATGCTTCCAGGAATACAGTCATACAGAAAAGTGTGTGTCTACTACCAAGAGAAAATATTATGACTGGAAATGGGAAGATTTAAAGCCGCAGGTGGTTTGGAGAGGAACTGACTTTACTTATTTAGGGAAGTGGAGGACATTACGGGCTCCAGATTTTGAAAAGGACGTTGGTTCATTGGATACACTGGGTGCGATAGAAGCAATGAAAAGAATGTATGATGAATTTGTGCCTAGATGGAAAGGTGTGATCCTTACAGCCGAGGCAGAATTCGATGCTAAAAACAAGAACGAAGAGTCTTTACCATGGGCCAATATAAAGTTCTCCCATTTCATGTCAGGGGGTAAGAAAACACTTACATCAGAAGGGTCGTTGTACCGTAACTTTGAATCAAGAGGCATCCCTGCCGTTGGTGAATTCTTGCCACTTGGCGCATTATCACATTACAAATACCATATTGATATAGGAGGAGGCGGGGGCACCACTTGGTCAGGAACATTAGACAAGTTGGCACTTCCAGGTTTATTATTTCACCATGTCACTCCCACAAAGGATTATTTTCATGATGCTCTTGTGCCATTTGAGCATTATGTCCCTATCAAAGAAGATTTGAGTGATTTGAAAGAAAAATTTGAATGGGCTGAAGCCAATGAAGAAGAGGCTAGGAGAATAGCTGAGCAGAGCACTGAATGGGTGAAACAGTGGTTTGGGACAGATGAGGGATTTGGAGCTTCATTTGGTAAGTTCTATGCAGGACCATTGAAGTCTGTGGTGCATGCATATCAGCATGTGAATGATTGGAAACTGGCTTTAGATAGTGTTGGTATGAAACCAATCATGACATGTTCAGGGGTTTATGGACAGGAATGTAAGCAACTGGATGAAAGTTTGCATTACTATGCAAACCAGAAGACTTAATTATTTTGAAGTGTACAAGTCTATTGATATCTTTTAAAATAATTTTAATCATTATTTTACCAATGTGATCTGAGCCCTCACATTTGATCACCTAGTTTACAAAGGCCGCAGATGTCAAATGTTTTACGTCCATCTGTGGCTGCAAAAATGGAAGATTTGATCTGACATGTAAATTATCATCGGTGGCATAATGTGAAGTAACATGTTCCACAGTGCTTTTGTAACTAGTGCAAACTGATCAGCAGAGAAGGCACAATGACAAAAACCTGGATTTGAAGCATGCAGTATCTGAGATCAATATGTCTACAAAATATTTGTGGATATGCGAAATATTGGCATGTTTGCAAAATATTGACTATTTGCAAAAACTTCTACGTACGAATTGCATTAGTTTGGTGGTCTGAAAAACTTTTCCAGCTGTGGCGTATTCTTATATATGTCAAATATGCAAAATATCTGCAAGTTGACCATCAACATTGTGAATTGCTTAATAATTGGAATGGTTGCATTTGATAGAGCGATGGGAAGGTTGGGGTTGGTGAGATGAGTACAGATTAGATTGTTGAGTGTAACCTCCTCCCAATTCTCCCTGGTGCAATGGATGATATCTCAAAAGAAGTTAGTGACATTTTCATCAAAATTCTGCTTGGATGACTAGACTAGACAAAAATAATGGAGCTATCATTGAATGCATGCCCTTATGAATTTTGGAGGGACAGACTATCGAATTATCATAAAGTGATCCTATGTGTTGTTGGGGTGACGGGTTAGAAAAAATGTGTCCCAGCAAATTCTGGTACTAACTTTGATATCGTGGTAATACTTACGTCAGTTCTGTTAGCTCTGCATCGTGCTGTAGAACATAGACCTGTCATATTTTGTAATTTGTAGGGATGCTCCAATAATTTTGGGGAGGCATCGGCAAATTCTATCAAAAGTCTCAAGTGATCAGATAGTTATGAAAAGTAAGGATCTGTTAGACTATGTCTAAATTAAAAAGAATGTTAAGCTCCATGAAAAATGGTCCAGAAATGTCTCTTCTGTATGTCAGCAAAAAAAACATTAGCATTTCACTAGGGCTCATGTGAATACTGAAAGGGTTTTTGTGAACTTTTATGGGTGAAAGGTTTTTCATGGGGATCTAATAGGATTACAGCTTACCAAATGTTTTAATCACAAGACATTCGAAATAAGAAGAATGTCACTGCGGGGTTTTCAATAAAAGAATCTCTAAATGAATTTATGAGCATTGCACCACTCAGTATTTCACATCTAGATTATATTTTCTGAATTTCTTTTAGATCTTTCATGTGCTATTGCTGTACATTAGTACATCAAAGACATGAGGGTGGGGTATTGGAAACAAGATATGGAATAACAAGATGATGCATGAATACCGAACAAAGTCTACTAACTTTCATAAACTTCCTTATCAATGTTTAGTACTCATCATCTGAATCATACTCTAATTCATCATCATATCCATCAACATCTTCCTCATCATCACTATTATCCTCAACATCTTCATACCAACTCTCCCCTCTAAGAACATCTTCCCCATACAACCTCTTCATAGCACCCACATAGTCCAAACTCATTATAGCCTGCTGTGGTGCAGGTAGCAAACTTAATAATATACCAGGAGGTTCACCTATAGCATAAAATGCCTGTTTGATTGCAACTTTCACGGGACGAGTTTGGAGGAAGAAACATAATGGTGCAGAAAGGAGTAGAAATGTACGGGAGAAGGAATTGCGACCGCCAAAGTACCCGAAGAAGAGGAAGAGGAGGGAGTTGCGTGTGGTATCTGCCCAATTCTAAGTATATCAAGAGAGTAAACAAGGAATGATGAGGGTGAAATGAGCCAAATTGCCAGTTCATTTGAATTTGATTCGTGAAATCCTTGCTATAGTTTCATAGCACAAATCAGATAAACGTACCACATTCATGTTTCTTTGCAAAACTCGCTTGATATTCATCGTTGCCCCACCTTTAACCGCCCGTCTCTTTTTACTCCGTTGAGATAATGCTGACTCAGGGACTAGCCCATATATTTCCCCTGATGTCAAAGCATGCTCATCGCCTTCAGCCAAGTAAGACCGAACCCTCTCATGCTCCTCCTCTATCAATTGGAGTGTTTCGTCGCCAAATGAATTTTCCATTTGTCTCTGCATGAGAGCTGCTTGTTTTCTAATATGTAGTGATTGATTAATTTTGCCTTTTTCTCTGCTTTCACCTCCCATTAGATCCTCATGTTCATCCTCATCTAAACCATTATCTGCTGTGCCTTCTAACAAATGATCATACTCCTCCATTTCTTCCTCACCCAATTCCATCCCCAATCGCATCCCCACAACGTTTAAACAATATGCCTGTAACAACTCTTTGGTACTCATTTTATCCACCTTTTCTTTGAACTCTGTTCCAAACTTTGGATCGATTGGAGGGAGTATATCAAGAGTTAGTTTGAGTTTGACAAAGTCCTCTTCACCAATGGTGTCTTCGTTGTCTGAATCTTCGTCGTCGGAGTCCAAATCTGATAGGATGGAGGAGACTGTTTCGTCGTCAGTGAGGGTGCGACCAGAGTGTTTGAGAATGATGGTTTGTTGAGGGGGGCGTCCTCTCATTGTTTTGGAGATAGCTACAGTTCCATTTGTAGAATTTTGAGACGCATATGTCAAGATGGAGGTTTACGTGACAAGATAATTTGTAGCAACAATTATAATCAGATAATATGAATGATAACCAGTTGAGTGTGAAACCTACTACAACTCACCCTGTTTCAGACTTTCCACAGTTCTCTTCCCAGAAGCTGTAAACTCCAAGGATTGATCAGATATCGGACAGTTGAGATTTGTTTTAATGACAAGTTTGACTGGTCCCATTGATGATGAGGCCGAAGAATCATCTTCTATTTGTTCTACTTCTTCTGCATCTTCTTCCTCCTCTTCATTCTCATCTTCTACTTCTGATTCAACTTCTGATTCGTCATCCGATTCATTAAACTCATCTTCCTCATCAGAAGCATCATCCGCATCAAAATCACTCTCATCGTCACTCAAATCCCCTCCACGAGTACGAAGCACGCCAAACAAATTGGTGCTTCGAGGCGAGTGCAATTGTAATGATGTATGACGATTGAGCGATGTGACTGATCTGATTGGCGGGGTGTAAGACAGAGGTATCCGCGCCTGTGTTGGTGCAGCTGATAGAAATGCTATTAATGCGAGTTTATATGGAGATGACATTGTGTTGCTGTTGGTTTGCCTGTTGTTGTTGTACGCCATTCCGCCGGTTGCCGATGCTCGATGCTCGATGGTTTCATTTTCATTTTGTTGGCCCGCCTGCCTCGCTCTCGCTCGGGGGTTATGTACTTCCACGTGGATGGAGAGATATCTACCTACAAAGACTATTGTACCACCTACTAGGTAGATACCTTAAAATACAGTCACCCTCTATGTAGACATAGGACCCAAGACCTTTTGCAGCTACATAGTATGTAACTGGTTCTCGCACCTGGTGACTGCCTTCCTTCTATCGATCTTTGTGACTGTTATGATGATGTTGCCCACCCCCTGGCTAGCATAGCAATGCAGGTCCTCAAGGTTCCAAATGCCACAGTGGTAGTCTTTGTATATTTTATCTTCGAACCGGATTTGATATAAGCCACTCCTTTGGACTTGGACAGGGCAACAGAACAAAAACTTCTGATTTTTAGAGAGTAAGCATCCTGATGATTGATGCTTGCAAATGTCTAGGTCTGGACTACTATTCTGTCTATCAGTGATCCTCGATGATGACGTCAGAGGAAATGCCAGACATGGGTAAGTGTACGATCAGTGATACCTGATCTTTCTACAGCCGGGTCCATACAACCAGCAGTGACAATGTCAACTTTGTTGAACACCTTGTCACAACATCCAATCAGTTTCTGTGGGAACATCTGGAAACAGAGGGTGATTGGTCATAGATACATGATGGTACGTCGGCCAGAGCTGGTTACAGTCAGTAATAGCTTCTGTAATCCTATTGTTGAGAACGTTGTTTGCGGTTGTGCTTCTATTATCCTTGTACAAAAACAAGATTCCAAGTTAGAATTACCTGGTTCAAGAAGAGCGACAGATTAATAGCAGACAGCTATTGTTCAGAGCTACTAGGCAGTGTGTTGCATTGGAGCTTCTCATTAAGGTCGGGATTGAAGGAAAGTAAAAGTAAAGCAATAGCTATTTTAAGCCAACGTTTGGGTGCAATAACAAAGGCGTCATTCACTATGGAAACCTTTTGTGGTTACTTTTGTCATGAAAACAACCCCAGGCTGTTGTGCTGAGACTCTACAAAAATGGATAGTGTGGTGGGCTACAAGAGTATTGTGTAGACATCAGATAGAGCTACCTAAATAAATTTATTGCACTACTTAATTTTGCCCGGGAGATTAGCTTGCGTGCAAACAAATGAAACTGTCATGCTTTTTTAATTTCCGACCACAAAATCTTATCTTCAAGTGAAATTTTACTACAAATAAATTTTCAAAGGATCGATCTAAACTTTCGAAATGTAACTTTTGAGTGAACGTGATTTAAAATTGTGTCTGGGAGATATCCTCTGTTGTCTGGGAGATGTCCTCACAAATAAAATAGGTTAGTGCGATAAAAATGTCTATCTAAAGTGTGAGGAACTGACCCTAGATCTTGGAAGGGATTAGTACTGCAAGATATATCAATCTTTCTTTGCAGACAAGGACACAGTGGTGTCAGTTCATAATACCAAACTTTCAGGTGCCATTTCTCAAACTATTTCCGGGTATTGGGGTGATCTGCAGGCACATGATCATCATAGATGACTTTTAGTTAGTTTATTTCGACGATACCGAAAAGGCAATGAAGCAGACTCTGATGGTGCTCTCTGTATGGGTCACAAAGCAAGTTTCTGGCTTCAGAGGAACCAATCACATGTTAAACAACAAAGGCCATCGCCCTAAACAAGACACACACATCTACACCTGTCAAGATCTTGGTCAATCAGCTGATTTTGATGCCTCTTTCCACTCACTCTCTGAATGGATGCACATTCAACTGGTGCAATTGATAGAGTGGTATCACCTGGCCAGATGTAACACTGCATTAGCACTTTTTGGCACAACATGCGCTTACTGTCAGGTCGCAGAGATCCAAGACAAGCTTGGTTTTTCGAATTTCCTTGAAGGTAGGATTCCAGAGCTGTTCCTTAGTTTATGACAGACCTACATCTTCTCTCATAATCTTTGATGTAATGCTGAGCACTGGTGCAAACAACCGAATATCCATATTTTCCAAATTACACATAATCAATGGACACACCATTGCCAAACAGTCCAGACAAAAACGCTGATGTCCTGACAGAGGCTCAACAACTATGTACCATGCCCTGGACTGCGAGAACATGCTGTTTATGCACCCAACGGTGCTACTACCTAAGGACCAGCCCTTGTTAGAGATCAACTTTGAAGACTTTGGTGAGGTTCCTGCAGCTCCTAGACAGGCATGGAAATCTGAGATGTGGGCCACTGCAGCTGCTTCAAACCACAATGCTTGTGGAAATTGCCCTAATCCACTTGATGCTCAAGCCACATCACACCAACCAGCCATACAACTTCTCCGACGCCTTGACGTTCCTGTATAAACAGAAGGTAGCATCCAGTATCATAGAAGGAAGAAGAAGCATTCTGGGAGAGTGGATACAACATAATCCAATTTCCCTAAAGGAATAGGTACTCTGCCCTTTTTGCCCAGGTTGTTGCTCTGCATGTATTTGTAGAACAGTAAGGTTGTGTGTAGTGTAGTTAATGATTTACTAGGAGTAATATGTTATGTATAAGTGATACTACCACTTTGAACCAATGTGTATGTATAATACAACCCATTCATAAGTCCAGTGAGAGAAAGAATATTGTTCTATTTAAGATCTGAATAATGTATCTTTATTCTTACATATACATAAATCTGGTCGGTAGATAATCATAACATCAACCAAACACCACCTAGCACAGTATGGAGACAACCAACACTGAACACATATACAAAGTTACCACATAACCATACCTCAACACTCTATCTGTACACGAATCCAAGTTTCTCTGATAGCTTTCTATGGGTCTAAGACGATCCCTCTCATCCTGATTGGAAATAATCTGTTTTCTCGTACAACTACATCTGACTCAGAAGAAGTCTCAAGATCTATTGACATAGCCTTGCCACTCTTACCCTTGGGAACCTTGCCTGCCTTGGATGGACGATCTTCAGGTTCAACCTTGTGAGCCTTAGGATCAGCCTTGCTTGCCTTGGGTTTGGCATCCTTGAGTGTCTTTGTTGATTTGCCACCCTTGCCACTTTTGCCAAAGACCATAGATAATTCAGGCTCTGTTGTTGTGGTAACAGCTTCAGTGGTTTCAGCAGCAGCCTCTGTAGTCTCAGGGGCAGCAGTGGTAGCGTCTCCAGTTGATACAACAGA
The DNA here is from genome assembly GCA_036939635.1 of Cyclotella baltica. Classification (NCBI taxonomy): domain Eukaryota; phylum Bacillariophyta; class Thalassiosirophyceae; order Thalassiosirales; family Thalassiosiraceae; genus Cyclotella; species Cyclotella baltica. The sequence continues at coordinate 272 of JALLAY010001353.1, read as the reverse complement.
TGACACAGTAGTCTCGGTAGTTGTGTCAGTAGCTCCAGTGGTCTCAGAGACGGCAGTGGTAGTGTCGGTAGCTCCAGTGGTCTCGGGGGCGGCAGTAGTTGTGTCAGTAGCTCCAGTGGTCTCAGATGCAGCAGTGGTTGTGTCAGTAGCTCCAGTGGTCTCAGAGGCAGCAGTGGTAGTGTCGGTGGCTCCAGTGGTCTCAGGTGTGGCAGTAGTAGCATCTCCAGTTGATACAACAGCTGACTCTGTAGTCTCGGGTGCAACAGTGGTAC